>MU685983.1:36557-60988 GCA_026770625.1 Nicotiana glauca | reverse complement strand
ATCTATTTATGGATCGGGTGGCACGCCGCCATGGGTATGTTATTTGGATCGAGTTGCGCGCCGCAACAATGTGATGTCGAGACTAGTTCTCTATATGCTATTCCTTTATGTGTTTCGCTTCCTATATTTCTAGGAAAGATCCGTATTAGTGCGGGGTTTAGATGATTCCTTCCAGAATTCGATTTTCTGTTTGTGTTGTGTTCGGATTGGTGGCCTATTGGCGCATGGTAGTATCAGATGAGATTTTAATGATTTCTGGGGTGGCTTATTGCCTGAGCAGTTGTATCGGATGAGGCGAGATCCCTTGATCTAGGATTCTGTGCGATCCAGTTATATGAGGTATATTATGGAGATGAGACCATTATTGGGTTCAGAATGAGGTTAAGGCCTTGTCAGGATGTAGGCTTAATGTTTTGTTGACTCGGTGATTGATTATGAATGTCAGTACATCTCGTATGTCGTGGCGGTATGGTAAAGGTTAGAGTAAGACCTGTATATGTAAGGGGGTGCAAAGGGAGCATCGGATCAGTAGAATTTTGGCTAAGTTGATCAGAGAATATTAATGTGGTCCTGTGGATTTAGTGTTGCAAAGTAAGAATTCAACGAAGTTGTGCCGTTATGTTTGAGTACGGCGTGTAGTGATTGATATGGTGAATGTATATGGGGAACAGGCCCAGCATAGGATTCCGGATGTTGGAATCGGTCCCTAAAGTTTATTTGCTTGAATAAGAGAAAATATCTTCTGCATTTATCGGGCTTATGCGCTTAGCTAAGTTTTGGTAGCACGGGAAGGTGCGTGAGGTGCTAAACAGTGATTTCAGACTACTCCTGCACAGTTCTCAGCACGTTCGAGGACGAACGTATGTTTAAGTGGGAGAGAATGTAACGACCCGACCGGTCGTTTTGAGTACCAGCGCTCCGTTCAGCAGTCGGAGGCCAAGAACAACTTCATTTCAGGTATTATGACTTGTGCGCGTGGTCGAAATTAAATTTCAAGAAGTCCAGAGTTGATTTGGAAAGAGAATTCTCATTTCGAAAGCTTAAAATTGAAAGAACGAGCTAGGATTTGAATTTCAAGTAAACGACCTCGGAATCGGGATCTGAAGGTTCCAGCAGGTTCGACTGATGATTTCGGACTTGGGCGTATGCCCGGATTGGGTTTTGAATAACCAGGGAGCGTTTTGGCGCCTATTGTGGAAGATAGTAATTTAGAAGAAACTTCATCAGTTTGATTTGAAGTGCATATCGGTGTTATCAACGTCCTTTTGGAATTCCGAGACTGTGAATAGCTCCGTATAGTGATTCTGGAGTTGGGGGCGCGATCGGAAGTGAATTCGGAGGTCCGTAGACCATTTTGAAGCCATTTGGCTAAAGATTGAAATTTAAAGGTTTTTGAAGAGTTTGACCGGGGGTTGACTTTTTGATATCGGGGTCAGAATCAAATTCCGGAAGTTGGAGTAGGTCCGTAATGTCAAATATGACTTGTGTGCAAAATTTGAGGTCAATCGGACGTGATTTGATAAGTTTAAACATCGGAAATAGAAGTTGAAACTTCAAAGTTCATAAAGCTTGAATTTGGGGTGTAATTCGTAATTTTAGCATTGTTCGATGTGATTTGAAGCCTCGAGCAAGTTCGGAATGTGTTTTGGGATTGATTGTATGACTGGTTGGGGTCCCGGGGGCCTCGGGTGGATTCCGGGTGGTTAACGGATCAAAATTTGATATTTTGGAAGGGCTGAGTTGCTGGTATCTGGTATTTCCGCTTTTGCGGAAATGGGACCGCAGAAGCAACCCCGCAAAAGCGAGGAAATGATCGCAGAAGTGGAAAAAGGCCGGCTTGCGGAGGAGCCGCAGAAGCGGCTTTTGGACCGCTCAAGCGGAACCGCTGATGCGGTTTGGTTGCCGCTGAAGCGGAAATTTGGCTGGAGCTTAGGGACCGCAAAAGCGGATTTTTGTCCGCATAAGTGGGACCGCAGAAGCGGTCCCAGGACCGCAAAAGCGAAAAGTGACTGGGGCAGAATGTTTTAAAATTTGGATCATTTCTCATCACATTTTCTTGCCTTGGTGGGCGATTTTGGAGAGCTTCAAGAAGAGAGTTTTGTCATCAATGATAAAGTATGTTATCCCCACCTATTATTTGTTAATACATTGATTATGTATGAGATTAAGCATGGAATTAGTGTAAATATTGGGTTTTGGTGGAAAAAAACCTAGAAAATTATAATCTTGAATTTTGGCCACGATTTTGAGTATGGAATTAGGATAAAATTATATATTTGAGACCCTAAGGTCATGGGTAATCTTTACCTTCGAGAAAATTTGGATTTTCGGGCACGTGGCCCGAGGGCATTTTGGTCATTTCACTAAACAAAGTTGGGAATTTGTATAATATGAATTGTTAACAAGTATTTGAGTATATTCTCATTAGTTTGTCGTTAATTGGCTAGTTTGGGTGCATTGTGCGTTGGTTCAAGCCTTCGGGAGGATGTAGAATGCCGATTTCGAGTCTTCGGAGCGAGGTGAGTCTCCTTTCTAATTCTGTGAGGGGGAAATTACCCCATAGGTGAAGTGAATGATTAAGTGCTCCTATTTGTGGGGGCTATGTACGCACGAGGTGACGAGAGTCCATGCGTAGCTACTATTATGTTATTGTCCGGGTAGATTAGGACCTAGAAAGCATGCTATACTTGAATAAATTATGGACTCATTAATGACTTGAATTGTTTAAACAACCTTTGATTAGTAAACAAATTTAAAAGAGATTAAACATCATTCCTGAATTGTTAAACACAGAATTTACCTATTTGGATAATTATTCCTCGATAAAATTCTAATTGGCCATCTGAGCACGTATATTATGTGTACCGCGTCGCATGGATGATACGCGAGCGGGGTAATAAATCACATTAAATTAATAATTGGATTTTCTAAAGACTTAAGCTTCATTTTCTAAAATTTATAAAGAGAATCGACCATTCCTGGACATTTGCTCCACGTTGATTTCCGAACTATTTATCTGTCTGTGTATATTTATTTTGGAACGGGCCGAACGCCTCGACAGATTAATAGATGCATCTATAGGCGCGCCGTCGACCCTCGGCAAGTGCACATTTATTTCTGTTGGATCGGGTCGTCGCCTCGGTATGATTTGCGCATGCCTGTGTTGCTGCCTGAACTTGATTAAGTTATTGTTGCCCTTTTGTGGCTTAAATATATTTAGATTATGTTTTAAAGAGAAATTTGGGAAATTTTCCTACGAAAGAACTACATGTTTATTTTTTTCCTCTATTTGATTAGAACCATGTCCATAAGGAATAAATCCACAGATTAATATGTGAAATGAGAATAAATGATCATTGGACCATTAGAGTGTGTCAAAGTTGACCATCTCGTCTCTACCCCTTCGGGATTAGGAGGGACACTCACTGAGTACACGTTGATTATGTACTCATACTACACTTCTGTGCATTTTTGTTGCACAGGTATACTTCATTTTAGCGGCCTACTGGGCGCAGCAGCACGGACGATTCAGGGACTAGGTGAGCTGCAAATTGCGAGGCGACCTGCAGCTAGTGTAGTTCCTTTCTGTACTTGATTTATTTATTTCCTGTCCATTGTATTCCGGACAGAGATTGTATTTTATTTCATCATCAGTAGTCGCTCATGCACTTGTGACACCGGGTTCTGGGATGGTTTTCGAAGAGTTGATTTAATTGTTATTGTTAATTTGAATTGAAGCAAAATCCTTTTATTTATGATAATTGGAAGGAAAAACCTTAGATTTTTAAAAAAATATTAAAAGAGGAATTAATTGATGAGTTAGTTGACTGGCCTGACAGAGGTGTCCGGCGCAACCACGACCCTTAGTAGATTTTGGGTCGTGACACTATTAGTGAGGGTGTGAAGTGTGTGAACTATGGGTGGTTACTCAGACTTCACCACAGCCATAGTACATTAGCCCTTATAACTTCATTAGGGCAATTCCACAAACACCTTGTGGGCAAGACAATTCCTCACACATATAGCCCGTATGGATACTTCAATATTTCCCCAAATCACAAGTTATACTAAACCATTACACCCCACAATAATTAGTTCAACACCCACAAACATCCACCTCTCCACCACATTATACACATAGCCCCTTCACAAGTAAGTACAAAAATAAAATTCAAAGGAAAAAAAGAAGAAAAATAACAAAAATCTACTAAAATTACTACATAATTAAAAAGATGAACTAACATACAACTAAAATGAAATACAACAGAAGAGGTGGGGGGAGCAACATACCTTGACGGAAGAAGGAGTGAGAGGAATAGAGATGGGGGGAGTAGTATGAGTGAAGAAGAAGAGAGAAGGGAAGGAGGAGCGCTTGGTTAGGTTTAGAGAGAAATAGGGATTGGGAAAGTGAGGGAGTAGGCGGGGGTTAGATAATAGTATTATAAGGGTGGGTAAAAAAAATTAGAAAATAAAAAGAAAAAAAGAATAAAAAAAATGAACAAAAAAATTACCTGGGTATGAACCACCACGGTCGTGGTGAGTGTAGTAACGCGAAACAGAATCTTTGCGTTTCACCGCGGTCCTACCGTAGTTCCACCGCAGTCGTGGTGGGTTAATCAACACGAGACAGAATACTTCCGTCCCACTGCGGTCTTGTCGCGGTCCCATGGCGGTCGCGGTGTTGCCCAATTTTTTTTTTTGTCATGAGAAGTTACACAAGAAACACAAACTACAACATTCGTGGGTTTCCTCCCACGAAGCGCCTGATTTAACATCGCGGCACAACGCAGGCTCGGAGCATCACTTCTCATTCACGTACTGGGCTCTTCCAACATTATTATCTCTCTGTCCCCTTTCTCATTTGCCATTCCAAGGCAGTTTTTCAACCTCTGACCATTCACTATGAACTTATTCTTCCCATCCTCTGATCCAATCTCAACAGCTTCACTTGGGAACATTTGCACCACTCTGAAGGGTCCTGACCATCGGGACTTCAACTTACCTAGAAACAATCTCAATCTGGGGTTGTATAACAACACTAGCTCTCCGGATTTGAAGTTTCGGTCCACGATGTGCTTATCATGCATCAGTTTCATCTGTTCTTTGTATAATCTAGCACTCTCAAATGCCTGGAACCTGAATTCCTCTAGCTCGGATAACCCAGTGACTCTGTTAGTGCCTGTGGTCTCCATGTCCAAGTTCAACTGCCACAATGCCCAAAGTGCTTTTTAATCAAGCTCAATTGGGAGGTGTCGTACCTTTCCAAACACCAACTTGTATGGTGATATACAAATTGGAGTTTTGAAGGATGTGCGGTACGCCCAGAATGCATCATCCCGCTTCCTAGCCCAATCAGTCCTTGTTGTATTTACTGTTTTAGTAAGGACACTTTAATCTCCCTGTTAGAGACTTTAACTTGCCCACTCGACTGTGGGTGGTATAGGGTGGTCACCTTATGACGAACTCCATACTTTTCCAACAGTCTTGCGAACGCTCTATTGCAGAAATGTGTTCCGCCGTCACTAAGTATAGCTTTTGGGGTGCCAAAACGTGTGAAAATGTTCTTCTTCAGAAATCCTGTTACCCCTTTAGCATCATTGGTCGGGAGAGCCACTGCTTCAACCCACTTGGAGACATAGTCAACTGCTACCAATATGTTTATGTTACCATACGATCTGACAAATGGCCCCATGAAGTCGATCCCCCACATGTCAAAAACCTCTACCTCCTGAAATGTGGTCATTGGCATCTCGTGTCTGCGAGATATGTTGTCTTTCCTCTGGAATTCATCGCATCTTTTGACCCAAGCATGGGCATCCTTGAATAGAGTTGGCCAATTCAAGCTTGACTCCAACACCTTAGCTATTGTCCAAATTCCTCCAAAGCATCCACCATATGGAAAGCCTGCAAAATAAAATTTTGATCGTTCTCGGGGATACACCATCGGATCATGTTATCTACACAGATTTTAAACAATAGAGGTTCATCCCAATAATAAGACCGACAATCACGAAATAATTTTTTCTTTTGAATAGAGGAGAGTTCATGAGGTACAATGCCACTTGCTAAATACTTAGCAATGTCAGCATACCACGGTGCCTCCTCCATTGCCATTGCTAGTAATTGTTCATCCAGGAATTCCTCTGTTATGTCCTCGACCTCTACCTTCTTTTTAGCTCCTTCCAACCTCGAGAGGTGGTTAGCTACTTGGTTCTCTATCCCTTTTCTATCACGTATCTCCAAATCGAATTCTTGTAACAGAGGAACCCAGTGAATCAACTGTGGCTTTGACTCCTTCCTTTTTATCAAGTACCTAATTGCTGCATGGTTAGTGTAAACAATAACTTTCGAGCCAATCAAGTATGACCTGAATTTTTCGAATGCAAAAATGACAACCAACATCTCCTTCTCCATTACGGTGTAATTGAGTTGTGTACCACTTAGCGTTCTACTTGCGTAGTAAATCGAGTGCATCAGTTTATCTTTTTGCTGCCCCAAGACTGCTTATATGGCATAGTCACTTGCGTCTCATATGAGCTCAAATGGTTGCTCCCAATTGGGTACAACAATGATGTGTGCAGTCACCAATATCTTCTTCAACTCCTCAAATGCCGACCTGCAATCATTAGAAAACACAAAGGGGTAATCCTTTTCAAGGATTTTACATAACAGGTTAGCAATCTTGGAGAAATCTTTTATGAATAGCCTCTAGAACCCGGCGTGCCCAAGGAAACTTCTCGCCGCCTTAATTGAAGTAGGAGATGGCAAGTTCTCAATCACGTCAACCTTAGCGTGGTCAACCTCAATTCCCTTGTTGGACACTAGTTGCCCAAGGACTATCCCTTATTGTACCATAAAATGGCACTTCTCCCAGTTCAGCACTAAATTTGTCTCCACGCATCTTTTGATCACTCTTCTTAAGTTGTGAAGATAGTCCTCAAATGAATCCCCCGCCATGGAGAAATCATCCATAAAAACCTCTATAATGTCCTTCACCATGTCTGTGAAAATGGCTAACATACACCGTTGAAATATCGTCGGTGCATTGCAAAGCCCAAAAGGCATTCTCCGAAAGGCGAAGATGCAATACGGACAAGTGAATGATGTTTTCTCTCTGTCTTCGAAGGCTATTGAGATCAGATTGTACCCTGAATATCCATCTAGGAAACAAAAGTGCGATCACTCGGCCAGCCTGTCCAAAATTTGGTCAATGAATAGAAGGGGGAAGTGGTCCTTCTGGGTGGCTATGTTCAATTTCCGATAATCCATGCAAATCTGACATCATGTGACTGTACGAGTTGAGATCAACTCATTTCTCTCATTTTGTACGACAGTCCTTCCTCCCTTTTTCGGCACACATTGAACAGGGGTGACCCAATTGCTAACAGAGATAAGGAAGATTATTCCCGCATCTAACCATTTGATCTCTTCCTTCTTCACCACCTCTTTCATATTCGGTTTCAGCCTTCGTTGATGTTCTCCGGAAGGCTTGTTCCCTTCTTCCAAGAGAATTTTGTCCATACAGAAGGCTGGGCTGATACCCTTTATGTTTGCCATAGTCCAACCAATAGCAGTCTTACATTACTGTAGTACCTGTAGAATCTGCTCTACCTGCACATCTAGCAAACTGGATGATATAATAATAGGCAAAGTAGAATCAGGCCCTAAGAAAACATACCTGAGGTGAGTTGGGAGCTATTTCAGCTTCAGTTTGGGTGGTTCCTCTACTTATGGTTTTCTTGGAGGTGTAGCCTTTTTTTCTAAATCAAGGGACTCAAACTGAGGTTCCCTTTTCCAAAATCCTTGGCCTTTCAAGTGCCATGACCCACTCAGCCAACCCTTCACCATCCATCTCCTTTAAATTTGTCAAGCAGGCCTCCAATGGATCTTTAGCGGTCAGTGTCAAATCATCTTCATACAGGATCATATCCACTACTTCCATTAGGGAGCAATTAGCATATTCACTGGGTCTTCTCATGGATTGCTGAACGTTGAATATAACTTTTTCATCATTCAGCCTCATTTTTAATTCCCCAGTTTTACAATCGATCAGTGCTCTCCCAGTGGCTAAGGATGGCCTCCCTAAAATGATAGGTATCTCCCCATCTACCTGACAATCTAGAATAACAAAATCTGCAGGGAACACAAACTTTCCCACTTGTACCAGCACATCATCAAGAATACCAGTTGGCCTTTTAACCGTGCGGTCAGCTGGTTACAATAGCATCGATATTGGTCTAGCTCTGCCAATGCCTAGTTTGGTGTATACAGCCAGAGGCAACAAATTTATGATGGCTCCTAACCCACACAATCCCTTTGCAAAGGCATAACTCCCAATGGTACATGGAATAGTAAAGCGACCTGGGTCAGACTTCTTTTGAGCCGTGGGTCTTGTCACTACTGCACTGCATGTCTGAGTCAGAGTTACTGTGGATAAGTCCTGAAAATAAAACTTCCTTGACATTAGATCTTTCATCATCTTTGCATATCCTGGCATCTCCCTCAAAGCATCCATCAAAGGAATATTCAACTGAATTTGACGCAGCATCTCCATGAATTTCCTGTATTGATCTTCCTTCTTTTGTTTTACCAGTCTCTTAGGGATTGGTGCAGGTATCACCCTTTGCGCACTATTTGTTGGCTTCTCTCTGTTGGGGTTCTATGGAACAAGAGGTACCACCTATTCTGCAGCTTGTTCACTCACCTTAGCCTTACCCTTTTCATCTTGAACCTGTTCAACCACCACTTCAGTAAGTTCTGTTGGTTCGTCTACCTCTAATGGAACTGGAGTGGCTGGCGTAGTCTTTTTGCTGGATTTTTCAATCTCCTGCTCTCTATCTAAATCTCTCTTATTTCGGAGACTTACTGCCATCAGCTGGTTCGGGTTAATATTTGTGTCCACCGGCAATGTTCCCAGGGGGAGGTTGTTTAAAGCCATAGACAGTTGTCCCAACTGAGTTTCAAAAGCTGAATCATCCACTGCCAACCTTTCGTGTATCTTACTTGTCCCAATGAGTTGCTGAAGCATACCCCTAATCTCTACCATGTTATTATCTTGTTGCTGAGGAGGTGGCTGATATGTCAACTGTTGCTGGTTCTGCTGTGGATAGCCTTGTTGTCTCTGATAAGATACTGGCACCATTTGGCCTTAGGGTTGCATACCTCCAGGCTGTAGTATGTTTGGTCTGTATTGCTGATTTGGTGTCGGTCTCCACTGCTGTCCTCCTTGTCTCTGACCCCCAAAGTTGTTGACATAATTCATATCCTTATCTTACACCTTGATTGTCATCTTCTCCACTTCATGAACACACATATGACTGATTAACACACGGTGTACACAGTCCTCCATTTCTTGTACCCATCTCATCAATCTTCTTTGTCAATATACTCATCTGAGTCATGAGTATAGCTATGTTCTCTACATGCAAATTATTTGGGTCAAGAGGAACTGAATATACTATGGGTGCCAGTGTTGTACCTCTAGTCATCCACCCCGAATTCTGGGACATCTTGTTAAGAAGGACTTTTCACTCGGTGAATGTCTTACTCAAAAATGCACCTCCAGCTGAAGCATCCACATTGGCCTTTAGATTGTCAGCTAACCCCATGTAGAACCTATGGCCGAGCATCTGGTCTGGAATACCATGGTGAGGACACTTTACTAGCATCCCTTTGAATCTTTCCCAAGTTTTCTGCAAGGTATCAGTCGGTTGCTGCTTATATTGCAATATTTCATCAATCTGCCTTGCAGTCTTATTGGCTGGGTAGAACTTATTCAGGAACTGCTTGACTAATTCCTACCAGGTGACAGTAGAATTTATAGGGAGCGAATTCAACCAAGTCTAAGCTTCCCCAGTTACAGAGAATAGGAACAGTAACAGCTTGATAGCTTCTGGGGTCATATTAGGCTGCCTTTGGTCACACAAATCGACATAAAATTTTTCAAGTGTTGTTGAGGGTCTTCAATGTGTGACCCGAAGAACAATCCCTTATTCTGCAGAAGATGCAGCATGTTGTTGGTGATCTGGAATGTCTTCGCTTGAATTGGGGGCACAGTTATGGCAGTAGCCAGGTTGTCAGTTGTAGGATGTGCCCAGTCATAAAGTGCAGCTTCTGGAACAAGAGGTGCCACTCTCTAACGTTTAGGGCGTCTAGCGCATCTCCAATGTTTCCGTTGATGTTTTCTACGTCACCCATGTCAAATTCAAGTTGGTATGGTTGTTGTGATTGTTGGATCCTCTTGTTGGCACGGTTCAATGCCCTGAATGTTTTCTCGAGGTATGAGAGTCATTCTAGTAGTTCTCTAGTCCTCGAAGAATTTCTAGGCATACACCTGAATTCCACAAGAGTTCAAACACGAGAATTTCAATGAAAAGATTGTTTAACACCTTCGAAAATTGATTTAGACTAATAATTCTAACACTACTTCTAAGTTTTAATAAATAATACCGTTAGTTCCCCAGAAATGACGCAAAAATTTGATCACGCCCAACTATGCCTTCTAAAAGACAAAGCAGTCATTGCAAATATAATCCCATTTTAAGTCTGGAGTCGAATCCTCAGGGAACTAACCTATCTATTACAACTATTTGGCAATGCCATTATCAACTCAACCAATTTGTAGATGCAGATTTTTATCAATCAATATTGGGTTTTCGATTAACTACTTCAATTAATATCAGAAATAACAATATGCTAGATTAAAGATAATACAAAGGTAAAAAGGTCTAGGTAGTAATTTTCCCAATTGCTAGTTTAGATATTAACTCTTTTGTTATAATTTCGCCGTACTACTCTATGAGGATTAAGCGCTATGAATTATCTCTCGATCAACTATGATAATTTACTAGATCATTATCTTGAACTACTCTATCTGACAATATGTGCAGCTCTAATTTATCCCGCCTAAGTTTCGTTATCTCTAAAACCACTTTTAAGTTCTAGTAATGAATCTCTTCAATTACCCGAAAGTGGTGTTGTTCAACAGCATTCTAAACTAATATTCTTTTTCAAGCAATATGAGGCAATTAGACACGATTAATCAAGGGCCCATTCAGTTTATCACCATACAAAATGTAGTTGAACAATCATAGAATAATTCTGGCTTGATTATAACAAGTTGAGTCAAAACTTCAACCAATAATTGGTTCCATTAATCCTAAATAATTTTTTAGCTACTCATAATAAGATAAGATAAAACTACAAAGTTGTTCATAATGTATAATTGCAAGAATTAAATTCTAATATTTGGTTGTTCTTCGCACACTTGTTCTTGCCTCCAAAGTAATCTAAAAACAAGCTTAGTTATGTATTGGGCGAGCTTCTAAAGTTTATAAGGGTTTGGAACAAGCTTTCCCCGAATTACACTTTGGTCCCCAATTTTCTGGCAATTGAACAGTTCACCGCGGCCGCGGCAAGACCGCGATGAAGGCTGAACATTCTACCTCACGTAATTGTCTGTCGCGGTTCTAGCGCGGTCCACCGCGGTTGCGGTGGATTTCACCTCAATCCATTTTTTGCTTCTTTATGCTCGAGTGCTTCTTGATTGGGCATTTTATTCACATTATTGACTCCAAAATACTCTGTAGTGCTTCTTCACTTAGATTATTCGCTTCAAAGCAAAAGAACACCATTTAGAGTATTTTTTTATCAATTCGCCTATAAAACAACAATAAAGCATGGTGATATTAAGGTCTAAATATCATCTATATAGCCTAATATCAATACCCATCTGATTGACACTCTAGAGACATCTAAAAGTGTATTTTCTTTAGAAGATTGGGTCGATGACCCCATTTTAAAAAAGCTTAGACCTTATTTGTATTTGTTATGACCCAAAATCCCACTTCAGGTCGTGATGGTGCTTAGTCGTACTTTCTAAGCAAGCCAACTCACAGTCAAGAGAATAGTGTCCAATTTCCTTTGATTATTAGAGTTATATCATAATAACATAAGAATAATATCAAAGCAGTGAAATATCTGATACAAGTGTAATATGTTCTAAATGCGATCGAAACAGTACAACCTCAAAAACTAGGTGACACAAGTACACGAAAAACTACGAATTAGGTAGAGGTCTGAATACAAAAACACAATTGTCTGTGGGAAAGAAAATAGACATGAAATAATTGAGTATAGGGACTCATTGCGTTGTAGATCGAAACAGTATGACAGTTCACCATGAAGCCCCCAATAACACACTCCTACTCAGCTCAAAGGGTACTACAATACCAGCCTCAGGACCTGCATAAAAATGCGCATAAGCGTATGAGTACACCACAGTCGGTACCCAGTAAGTATCAAGTCTAATCTCGAAAAAGTAGTGGCGATGCTAGATGCATTTGCATACTTACTTACAACACATAAATAATAACAAGCCTGGAGCTAAAATAGTAAATATCCGCATGATCAACAGATATCAAGATATTAAATAGTCGAAAGACATAAAGCATGCTTTCCCAATTCAACAGATAATCATAACGCTGCTCAGTTATGGCAAGTAAAGTTGGCATGCTTCAAACAACAGAATTGAGGATCCCAACTAGCTTTTATATATATATATATATATATATATATATATATATATATATATATATATATACGTGTGTGTATGTGGCATGCAAGAGTAAACATTTAAATAAATGCCTCTAAATGAATTAAGGACATAAATTCATGCTCAAACTGGTACAAGATACACGTACCTCGATACAAAATCCATGTATCATGATACAATTCATGTATCACCTCAACCCAATAAAAATTAATATATCGACCTTGTACAAAATTCATGTACCTCTCATGCTCGCAAGGCAAGAGGCGTATAATAGCAATCTTATAAATCAATATTCAATCATCATGTTCAATGTAACATATATGTATATCATCCGCATGCTTACCCTTCGAATCCTTAGTTTAAATCACGTATCAATTATTAAAAATATATGTATATGCTCAAGAATTATAGAAAAAAGGTGCACAAGGACTTAATAAATATCATATAGATATATGCTCGTGAAATCTCTTTTTGACTATGGATAATTGAGCAATTTAACATATCAATAAGTTCCCATGCCTTCATAATTAATCACAAGCCTAAGCATGATTTCTAACATGAATAAGAGCACAAATATAGTCACATAAGTCAAATAAATCACGAATCAAATGAGCACGTAGACAAAACAAGGCACCAATTATCTCAATTCAGCCCCGAGCATGATATAAACTCGATAAGTGCATATACGCTCGCCGCCACGTCTAACTACTACCAATACCTTAAACAGAAACCAATCAAGTAAACTCCTAGGGGTTTTCCTCTTAACAAGGTTAGCCATGAGACTTACCTCTTCCTACGCTAGCTTCAACCAAAAATCCCTTCAAAACCACACTCTAGCCTTCCAATCACGTGAATCCAAGTCATACATCATCCAAGGAAATAAAAAATCATATAGGAAGGTATTACAATCCATAAAGATTCGTCTTTGAAGAATTCTTAAAAAATACCCCAGGCTCGCATGCTTGAAATCAGAAACCAATTATAAAATCCAATGACCAATAACTTGTCTAGTCCAAATATATAATTATTTTCCAAATTCGGGTCTAAATTGATGGTTAAAACCCCAAAATTGTCACTCCCCAACCTCAGGGAGCACGACCGGCGCTCAAACAAGATGCCCCATTCAAGTGAGCCTACTAGATTCCTTCAACCCAACCTTGCCCACTAACAATATAAGGATCAGTACAAGTGATAGACATAAGAAGAGTCAAGTATTCCCTTTTCTTTTTCGATTACTCAAAATATATTCATTTACGATTTTTAAAATATTACAAGATTATAGATATGATGAAAAACATGTTTGCCAAAATATCAACGCTTCTAGTCAATCCCCAACATCAAAAATCACCCATAATATGTCTACAGAGCCTCTAAGTACAACAGAAGAGTAGGATAGAAGTATCGGCGATAAGGCTCCGACTATACCTCAAAACACGAAATACAACGTCACATGACATGAGGCCCGGAACAGAGTACGGCTCACCAAAACCTGTTGAGTAGAGATTAACTGCTAACGAAGACCAAAGCTACCCGCTGAAGAACAACCTGCATCCATTAAAGATGCAGCGCTCCCGGCAAAAAGAGACGTCCGTACATATGGAAAAGTACTAGTATGTAAAGCTAAATGTCCTCTTTAGAAATAAAACGCCAATATCAAAAGGGAAAACACCATGGAAGCAACAAGCAACAATCAATGATATCCAAATGCCAAGTTAAAACACAATAATTTTTAAAATATGAAATAATGTATATTTTTGGTTGGAAGATCATTAGCATCGATATACCACTTTTAACACGGAGTCTTATACACCCGATCGTCTATACTATCTCCCCACAAAAAATGTGGTTTGACATGTGATGCGGAAAAAAAATGTTACTAAGAGTAGTACCGCCATGTACGCAGCATGGCGTCTGATCTCCACCCGATCGGCTAGCCCACCTTCCCACATATGCCGTGTGGGTTGCCTTCCAATTCACAACTACTATCAAGCTCATCTCTATTAAGGGGAATAATCACAACCACACCAATATTTCAATTTTTTATATATATATGGGAAAAGGTTACAGCGTTATATACGCACTACCACCTGATCAACTGGTATACGTTGACGATTTGCTCACAGTGGCCGCGATGATATAATGGGATGCCCTCATAACCTTTCACACCATATATAGTTCCATTAGTACTTTCAACCATTCATAACATCATTATTTTCTCGGCTCTATTGGCCATAAGTAAGATTCTTCTTTCATGGCATGGTGGTCGTGTGTGTATATATATATATATGTATATATATATATATATTCCATTAGTACTTTCATAACCTTCACACCATATATAGTTCCATTAGTACTTTCAACTATTCGTAACATCATTATTTTCTCGGCTCTATTGGTCATACATAAGATTCTTCTTTCATGGCATGGTGATCATATTTCATATTTCAAACTTTTATTTCTTTACTTTCAAGGATCATCAACATATAGAATATTCTGAAAATCACAATTTTAAGATCATTAATAAAGGCTTTAAACAAACTAGATCCCCTTCAAAGTATGGAGCACAATGACTTGTAATCACAACGCAAGTTAAAAATCATAAGCGAGTAATACACCGTATCTTTTTTTAAATAATTCTTCATAAAAAGGGCAATACACAATTTCAACTCTTGAGTATGTAAGAAATCCAATCACACTGAAAATCTTTATAAAGGAGGGCATGGTGATTTACGATTTAAAATGCGACTTCAGCTCAAATGCACTAGCTACAACAACCATGGACTCATTTTATATCTCACTTTAGTTCTTTCACTTTCAAGCATATTTAAAGGTCATCAACAGTAAGAGCTTTTGGGATCAAGGCCTTAAGCATGATTATGAACATTAGGGGTCTTAGACGCATTGAGTTTCCTTTCATTATTAGGCATAACAACTTGCAATTTAAACATGATTTGAAATTATACTATCTCGACATGTTGATCACACTAGGATATTTTCCCAACGGAGAACACAAGACGATAAGAGAATTTGGTGCACATTTTTAGTATATATCTTTCAACTCAAGCTTATTATGAATAGTTAAATATATAAGGAATATCGGAACATGAGAATTAGAAACTTTGGCCAATCGTACTTGAATACGGGAACATCATGGAATTAGATTCCAAGAGATAAGTTTCGCCAACATACCTTGTTAGAGATTTCATTAAGTTACTATAATACCCCCAACACTTCTATTAATAACAATCTATAGGAAGAGAGTGAAAATCGATTAATAATTAGAAGGATTCCCATAGTGTAACTCTCTTAGAAATTTTGTCAACACCTATCATGCAAAATAGACTACAAGGCTCTACAATGGTAACCTTCCTCCCTCAACCAATTTCAACAAGAAACTATTCAAAATGGCTCATTAACCCCACATACTACAACCTAGTATCACATGCATGGCCTATTTTCAACCCCACAATATACTTAAACGCATAACCTCTTGCATGAAAGCTTAGGAGTAGGATTTACCTTGATAGATGATGTTGAGTGGTGATTTTACCATTTATTTTAGTCTCTTTCCTTTAGTTTTTATGTCTGTTAATTATGATATAAGATTGTTTATGGTGTGTATTGCAAGATTTTCAGGTACATGATGCCATGAAAAGAGTTGAATACAATTGAAGTAGAATTGAGCAAAAAGAGTTAAAAAATGCAAAATCCTTCAGTGATTCCGCATCTGTGGAACACCATTCACATCTGCGAGGGGAGAGTTTACATCTGCGAAAAGGAGTAACCACAAACTAGGGCCGTATCTGCAGTCACTAATTCACATTTGCAAAGTCGCATCTACGACTATACGACTACATCTGCGGAATAGGGAATTCTACATAGTCTTCGCACCTGCGACAGGCAGATCGCTTTTGCGGAGTCGTACCTGCGATGTTTTGTTCAACAGGTGTGATCAACGGGTCCAAACCCACAAACACATCTTTGGCTTATTTTCAGTCCTTAGACTAGAGAAGAACAAGTTTGGAAGCTAGGGTTCTTGCACACACACTTGGGTCTTGAAGATTTGAAGCTTTTGGTTGAGAATTTCTTACCCATTTATGTTCATTTCTTCATTTCCTTGCTTTGTATTATATATCTAAGTGTGTAGTATTTATTCCAACACTCGAATCTTATTTATGAGAATATTCATATTTAAAGTGTGAATTAAATCTTGTTGTGCTTATGCATTGAATAATTTTTATTTATTATGAATTGGGTTATCGTTTCTTTAGTTATTCTTGTTCTTTAATGTTTTCAAAAGGATTAGCTAACCCTAGGATTCACTCATTTACTTCAAATTAATTTTGAGAAAGATTATTTGGGGTTGGGAAAGATTAATTAACAAGGACTTAAGGCTTTAACCCTCACGTTATAGATTCTATCTAAGGATAGAATTGAACTACTTGTAGCCATATTTGGATGTGCTTAATCTCTTAATTGTTTTTGGGATAATTCAATTAGGAAGTCTTGTTGGTTTTCGAAAGAAGCTAATACAGAATTATTACTCGAGGCTAATTAGCATAACCTCGCTCATATTTGTAAAATCATGAAATATATTAAATCGTTACTTGAGTATAATTCCCCGTGTATCCATTGATCATTTTACTTACTTTCTAGGTTAATTTACATTTTCGCATTTAGTGATAAATATTTTCTTAAAACAATTCTAAGTGTTTAGCTGAGCAAAATAACTGATAATTCTCTTACACGCCTAATCTCCTAGATATTGTTCTCCGAGGGATTCGACCCCGACTCGTAGTTGGATAAATTATATTCCATGCGACCGTGTCCATTTACTTTTTAGTAGTGGATTTGGACGTTATCAGATGATAATCTAGTGATTCGCTTCCTTGGTTATTGAAGATTGGTGCATGAATGGGTGATTAGAATGCTAGATTTACTCCTTCTCTCTCTAAAATACTCTTACCTCTCTCTAGAATCATCATAAATTCGCTTCAAAATGAGCCCCTAAGGTTATATATCAAAATGGGGTGAGGTTATAAAAATAAAAAAATGGACCCTCCGAACTAAGGTTTGTGGGTCGCAAAATGTACCACCTAACATATATACAGCCCACAAAATGGACCGCAAAGGTAATGCCAAAAACAGGAATGGTCTATACCGGGCTGCGATAGGCCTGCGGTCCGCAAACCAGTTATACGGCCGCAAAACGGACCGCAGAATCTCCCAACAAAATTCTTCATGCCAAATCTGCGATGGAAAATGCGGACCGCAAAATGGATGTGCGATCGCAAAAAAAGCTGCAAATTTCAAAAAACTTTCTGCCCAACTCCGCGATGGATATGCAGTACGGAGTGGTTCTGCGGTCGCAAACTCGACCGCAGAATTGCCTTCTTCTGCCAAAAAGTCCACCAACTTCTTCATTGCATTTTACAACCCAAAAAGTCTGTACTGCGGCGATCTTAACTACTACCCTCGGACACATTGCCCTACCTCCGTACCATAAAACTTGAATTCCTTGGCGAAATTCTATGGGGCCTTACAATAGGCAAAAATCCCAAATTTTCTTCCTTAGATTCATAAATCCAATGCCAAAATCAAAGATAGAATCATGGATAGTAATCAAATCCAAGTCAAAAACAGTTACCCAATACAAGTGGGTGAAAATCACCTCAAACATTGTCTCATTCGAGCTCTCAATCTCAATGATAAAATGACATCAAAGTACGAAAATGACAACTTATAATAGACTGCCTAGATGTACTCTTTAGCTATCTAGGAATAGCCTTCGCGATCACGAAGCACAAGGTAACACTGCCCATGAAAATGCATTATCACGTTTGAGCACCACATTCGCAAAAGCCAACGAACCACAGAAGCCCGAACGCGAGCCTTTCATGTGAATGCAGAAGCTAATGTGACAACCTGCCTCCAGCAACACTCTGCTATCACGAAGAAAGGAGCGCGAACGTGATAGCCAGCTCCACCACCTTACGCGAACGTGAACCGACACCGCGAACGCGATGAACAAATCATAGCTTCCCAACAACCTTTATGTGATCGTGTATCTTCACCTGTGATCACAAAACACATCAGATGCACCAGAAACCAGCATTGAAAGAACAACCAAAAATAGTCTGAAACCACCCTGAATCACACCGTAGCCCCCCGTGACCCTGTCCAATCATGACAACAAGTCTAAATACCTAATACAAACTTATCAAGGGCTCAAAACACCACGAATAACATCAAAACTAAGAATCATCCACCAAGATCAATCTCTTAAGTTCATCAACTTTCAACTTCAAACTAAACGTCTGATTCAAGCCTAACCAAATAGGAATCTAATTAAACTTTGTGCATAAGTTTCAAATGACAAAACAAACTTTTTCCAACTTTTGAAATAAAAATCTGACCCCCGATAGCATTGAAGTTAACTCCTGGTCAAACTTATAAACTTTTTAAACCCTCAAATCGCCAACTTTTGACTAATAAAGCTAAAATCATCTAAGAATATTTGAATTCAAATCCAAACGTACACCCAAGTCCAAAATCATCATACGATCCTATTGAAACATTCAAACCTCAATTTTGAGGTAGTTTACTTAAAAGTCAAACCTGTATGTATACTACCAAGATGATATCACATGACATACCTCATCGCTCAGATTCCCATAGTGATATTTGATGACCATAATAGCTGCTCATTACTGAACCTGGTACCGGTGATGTACCTCATAATGAATAGAACCTTTTTCCAAACCTTCGAAATGCTGCAAATGGTGAAAGAAACATGCAGAAACTCATAAACACCTATCAAATCAATCAATCATGGAATTCTATTGCCTGGCAAGTACCACTGCCAAAATCTGAGCTGACTAGTTACATTCTGCTTCAAAACACACCCTATCCAACTTCGATTGCACTATTTCTAGATCTAATAAACTCGTATCAACCAGTACAAACTACTCAACCGACAAGCCACACCAAATGTCATCTAGAACCTCATACGATGCAATCTGTGCACCAAACAAACAATAACCCAAATATACTAAATAACGATAAGAAAACCAAATGAGAGGATTGTCTAACAAGTCTAACAGATTCAATCACAAAAAGAACAATTATATGAATCCATTCCACATGTAGAAACAAAACACGTGGAGAAAGCATGTCGTATCCAACCATAACACTATTGTAGTGTGCAACTCAATCCAACCATCATACCATTCCACACGAGGATACTCATTGAACCATAATCATCATGCTTACTATCCACTAGTATATCAACAACCAGCGTATACTGTGCATAATCATAACCATGGGAGACAAATAGCATAACATGCTACGGGAATGGTAAGCACAACTGGGGTGCACTAAGAAAATAAATATCTCAAGAGCCTCTTTCTCATATAACTCCACGAGGCCTAAAAAGAACCACAACATGCGGGTAATTAATCAAGCAACCTCACAACCCATCATAACATACGGGAATAATACATGAAACAGATCAGGGCAAGAATAATATCCATTCGACCCGATAACACACCTATAGAAAATATTGTGTTGAGTAAGCAAATCTGATCCAGTATAATATTCATCCTCATTAGGCCTACCAATAACCACCCCAAACCGATTCAGATCATTCCGAAATAGGTAGATAACTTTCCAAAATCCACAATGACCTCACCAATGACACATACCATTAGCCGTCTAGCCCTTAATACACTTCCACAGTCGTCGCTGATGGAATAATTACCCCTACACAGATAAAATCTCTAAACCTTGAGAATACAAAATTTCCATGTCTGATCTCTATCCCTCCCGCTTAAATGACCGATATCACACGCACGCACAATTATCTCATAAGAAATGCCCCGATAAGCTTTCCACACCAAATGGTACAAATTTGAACATCCATGATGACCATGGTGACCAACCACACAATCTCTGAAGTACTTGTCAAGCCTCCACAAATCAATCTAAGATGTGTGTCCTACAACACACGCTCTCCTTAGGCGATACAATTTAGTGCTAGTATCCTCTTAAGTATATGGAATCCTCCACGCTACCTAGAAATCATGACATACCAAATCTGAACTACAACCTTGTTCATTCTATCTCAATCCCACGCGACTCACTGCATCTGCTATACCACAACATAAATACAAAAATCCTGTTATCAATCCAAAATCACGAATATGATACACACTCTATCAATCCAAAATCGTCCACTAAACTCCATTCAAAAGAAAAAAAATCACAACTATCAACAACCTCCCCATATCCATAGAACACACCAACCTCAATTCGTGGTCAAAATCATCACAAACTTTTTGGGATCAATTTACACATGACCAAGCCAACAGAGCTGAATCTTTCTAAATCTACCAAGTCATGTAGACTGCCCAGCTCAAAAGGTATTAGCACAAACATCTGCAAAGCCCTAATGCACCAAAGGACCTAATCATCTCTATAACCATGTTGATCCAAGCCAGAACGGACCCAACTTCTTCAGATTACCCATGACCCACCTTCACGGCAACACTTCCCTTTTTCCCAGTACACTATAGAACTTTGTGAAAACTCATCCAAAGTGATCCCAACATAAAATCTCTTCATCTTAAGACTCATAAGCCACTTTATTCCCTCTTATACACCCAATAGTACCTCAAACCAAAATGCCTCCTCCAAATAGATCTTCTAAGAATCTGAAGTTGTTTCTTCCATCTCCCCAAGAGGAACCGAAAATATTGTAGAAATACCCCAAGTCTCTTCCATAATTCGACATCAATCTCAACTCCTCAACCACTTGATGAAACCAAAAATCCCTAGGTACCACTAAAACCATCCTCGAGAGTCACCCCTCACTTCTACTCCCAAATACATAGCCAAACATGCCAAATAATCAATTTTGCGCCAAGACATGAATAATCCAAAGAACAACCAAGCAAAGTCCAATGTGGTGTCAGGTGCTTTGAGTAGGAAGACTAGGAGCATGGGACAGATATTCCTGCTAGGGAGAGATCGTTAGCATTGGATGTTCAGGCTTTGGCCAATCGATTCGTGAGATTTGATATTTCGGAGTCTAGCAGGGTACTTGCTTGTGTTGTATTACGGTTGTTCTTGTTTGAGCACATCAAGACATGTCAGTATGATTATATCCACTTGCTTGTCCTAAGGGATACAGTGCAACATGGTGATGCCACGGAGGTTACTATCGATGATGATAGGGTATTGAGGCTTCAGAGTCGTAATGTGGATGGGTTGCGAGAGTTGATACTTTAGGAGGCACATAGTTCGCGGTATCCCATTCATCCGAGGACCGGAAAATATACCATGATTTGAGGTAGCACTATTAGTGGCGGAGGATGAAGAAGGATATTGTTAAGTATGTTACTCGGTGTTTGAACTGTTAGTAGGTGAAGCACGAGTATTGATGTCATCCAAAAGTATGTATTTTTGTAAACGAATCGCCTCACATTTTGCTTTATTCTTGTTGATTCTAATATTTAAATGCAAAATGAGTTAAGTTAATTTTTGGTGTTTGCGTAGGAGTCAATTGGGAGTGAAATGGTAATGTGCATAAGTTAGAGCTAAAAAGAAGAAAAATAGGCAAGTGCCGAATTCTAGCGTAAAGTGTAGCGCGACACGCTACCGTGGCGCTAGAAATAAAAGACCAAAATTTTCAGCGCCTGGACCTTGCGTTGCGGGACTTTTCCTATTTTGCCCGAGACAAGGTTATTTCGGTCATATATTGATCCCAGTTCGTATTAAAAGGGGTTCTAAACCTAATTTGGAGGATATCTAACATATTTTGGGGAGGAGAAATCCACTTTGAAGGAGAATTCACATTGGGAACATGTTTTTTTTTTTTTTTTTTTTTTTTTTTTTTTTTTTTTTTGTTATTGGGAGCATGTTGGAGCAAGCTTTCAACTGGCTTTACTTTTCTTCTCTATGTATTTAAAAGTTTATCTCTTTCTCACATTTTCTCTCAACTATGCGAGACGTCTCTGTCGTTACCCTCTTCTACCCCCGCCAAAGTTGATCGCCGGCGATGGCTGGCAGCGGTTCTTTCACCACTGGCCACCCTCTCCTTCTCCCTCGACATGACAGTCGCGATGTCTAGCCGGAAATACTCCTATCCGGTGAGCCGTCGTTCTTCTCTATTGTGTTGCTACGTTCAGCTTTTCCAAATCTAGAATGATCTGCCGATTCTTGGTTCCCCCCGACCTACTATCACCGACTCACTTCTGCTCTTCTTTCACGCCTCATGCTTTCAACAACGTCAATGGGAAGACAGAAAATTTACTGCAAAACAAAGCGAGCTCCTGCAAACCGTTGTATTTTGTGTTATTATTGATGTTTCTTTCTCTGTTTGTATAGATACGGTAGATATGAAAATTTTGGTTCGCCAGAACCTAGACGGAGATTTACTTCGGCGAGCTTCTGAGCGCGGTTTGGGAGGTTGTTTGTAATATGATTACAATTGAAGCAACGTCCTATGGTTGTTGTGCCGTTGTTCACCTCTGGCTGGCGAGCCTGCCCGGAAAGCTTAAGTCTGGTTATGACGCTCGTTTTCTACTTCACTCTGATTTTTGGTTGTTATTTATATGTAGGTAAAGTGAAGTTTGGGTTTGAGTGTTTCGAACCAAATTTGACCTCCATATTTTCTAGCGACCTCCATATTTTGCGGCGATCTCGTCCCTTTCTTGATAGTCTAAGATTCGAATCCGATCAATTACCACACACAAGCATGTACACACTGGTGTACATGTCATTTCACTTAGTACATGTAATGCAATTAATTCAATCCTAAAGGTAGAAGCTACATTTATTTTTCTAAAGCTAACAACTAGTATTAAAATAAATCACGTATTTTTAGAACCACAAAATCAAATATAGTTACCATTATGTACTACGAATATGACACCTGCAAGCAATGACCATTTTTCACTTTTAAAAAGCAAAAGATATTAAGACGACTCAGTCGTATTTTCGCTGTTCCAGAATGCCTTTACATCTGATATACTAACCTTTGCCATCCAATGCATCTCATCCAATCAACTAGATGCAATTACATATCAGCTATGCTCGATGCATGATTTGTAGGATTAACTCTTAATAGGAAACTTTCGAACCTAACAAAGAGGATTCCACCAATTTTGGTATTTTCGTGTGCCATATTTCATTGGGTGGACATATTTCGAAATGGAACGATGTCGATTCATACAGGAGAAGGGATATAATGGAGAGAATAGCTTTCTAGTCTTATCGACGTTCTCCCAGTAAGCGGGCACCATCTACATATACCCAGTTTATGTTATACTCTTTCCTTGGAAGAACAAGAGTCGATGCCACTGCTTTCTCGTTGTGGGTGCAGCTATTAAGTCAATTGTAGTTGATAATGGACCATGACATCCAACTCTTGGCGGCCATACATAATTCCTTCCTGGGGTATTTAGGGCAGCCTGGTGCACTAAGCACAAGGGTCTATTATACGCAACCTAACCCTGCTTTTCTGCAAGAGGTTATTTCTATGTTCATGGGGCATTTACCTACTAAAATATGAACAAAGTTCAAATCATCAGTACGACATGCTGCTACACGAGATTCCTTACCTTAGCGACAACTTGTTAGTACCACTTAAACTATAGGGAAGTGATGGATGTGTGACGTTAGCGGTTGTCATTCGTGCACCCAGAGTAAGACTTTAGAACCAAGTCGAGAACAATCAAGATGGCAATAAATATGGGACAAACAGAATGACCAATGAATATGTAAGGCCAGCAAAAGGTTGGACTTAACCCGAATCATCCACCTATTGAAACACTAATCACGGAGGAGACTGGGAGGATTGATTAAAAAAAAAAAAAGG
>MU685983.1:7733-27189 GCA_026770625.1 Nicotiana glauca | reverse complement strand
GGACGGAAAATGCTTATTAATAATTGGAAAAATAAGTGAAGGTTTTAAGATTTTAGTACAGGTGTTTTCCCCGGTTATAAGTAAATGGAAAAAATAAGTGAAGGTTTTAGATTTAGTAGATGTGCTTTACCCCTGTAATAGGACAAATACTAGAATATGCATTCCCGAACCGAATCACATACTGGCCAGCGTCAGTGAAAATCTGTCATACAAACAACAAACATTAATTCTTCGTCATAAAAAATATGGAAACTGAGGTAGTATTCCAACAGGCCCAAAACAGTTCACAAAAATGTTTTCAGGTCCACCATGAACTGAAATCTGATTATGCAGCAGAAGAGACACATATGGAAAAGACATAAGTACCCCCTGAACTAAAGTCTGATTTCCAACTACACACATCTTTGCGGGGGTATACTAACCCCCTGAACTATTTACAAATGGAATTAATATCACCCTGATACCGAACAGCCAGATTTCTGGTACAACATAAACGCACTGGTGTATATTTTATAATTTTTTTCATTTTTCTTTCTTGTTCTTTTCAAAAAAAATTCTTTTTGCATTCCTTTTTGTTTATTTTTTCATTTTCTTTCTTTCCTTCACACCCATCTTCTCTTTCGTGTCTGGAATTGGGATGGGTTTCTTGGGTTTTACAGTAGGAGGACAACGATGGAGGTTCTACAGTATTATCCAATTTTCGATTAATTTCAGAAATTGCAAGCTATTCTTCATTACTTTCATGTCAAGATGGTCCGCAATTCTGCCATTTAGTATCATTTTATGGGATCGGATGAATGTTGTACACTTGAATTCATCAGAAAACATGGACTAGACCGAAAAAGGCAAAAGTATTTCTTCAAGCAATTGGAAATTTTTCAGAATATTGATCATAAGCCGACAGTTCACCATTTAATGTGAGGTAGTCAGCCGATCTGGTGAAAGAGGGAAGTTTGAGATGATAGATGAAAGGAAAAATATTACTAGTTTAATGTAAAAGAGAGAAAAAAAAAATCGATTATATTTCAAAAGAGAAGAAAATAAAAAAATACATCAGTTTCAGTTTTAGTAATAGTTATTTTGATGTAACTAAATAAAATGTGGCCAACTAAAAAATGACACGTGTACATATTAATCAGCTTTTAACTCATATTGGCCTCACCCCTCCAGAAAGTGAGCAGAAACTCTGTACCACATCATCAGTCAAGGGTGTGTTAATTTCACTTTATAGTTCAGGAGGGTAATACGACCCGCAAAGGTTAAGTGTGTAGTTGAATATTCGACTTTAGGTTTTTTTTTTTTTTTTTTTTTTTTTTTTTTTTTTTTTTTTTTTTTGGTGGGGGGGTTGTAAGTAAATGTACTTTTTCCCATTATAAGTACCATACCACAATGTGAGGGAAAATGAGAAATAATAAAAAGCTATAAATGCAGAATTTTGACTAGGAAGTACCTTAGACCAAGACAATGAAAAGTTTAGCCTAGAATGTAGAAAAATTCAACTTCATGACAAAGACATAAACTGCTTTCCCTGGTATGTAGAACCACTCTGATTCATGCATCCTCAGGTAAATATCATTAAAGCTCGAAAATAAAGAATCACCTCAAAACCAAAACCCCTCCAATCACGATCGATCTGAGCCAGCACCTTCCCCTCGATGTCCTTTAAAGTAAATGTCCAATTCCAGAAACCAGGATTTTCAACAACAGCAAACTGCTTATTCCTACAAAACATGTGATAGACATGTTCTTAGTTAGGGGCAGTGGGGCGGGGCGAGTTGAGGCTTAACCCACAAAATTTCAACTCACCCCTATCTGCATAGCATTTTTGTACATCTTAAACCCGCCCCGCATATTTCTTTTTATTTTCTACTTTTTAATTTTCCTATTCTGAAATTTAAGTTTTTAAAATAATTTATTAATTTGAAACTTAGAATAAGTTAATAATGTAAATGAAACTGAGGCAACAAAAGCAATTAGAGACTTGGAATAAGTAAAAGGACTGCATGAAAAAGTTACTCTAGCTTATTACAAAACAAAATTTCGAAACACAAGTTCAACATAGAGAAGAACTAAGAAGTTAGATGAACACTACAGAGACAGAAAACAAAGGGAAGAAATTAACAGTACAAAATAAAGAAAGAAAAATTAAAGGAAGAAATTAACAGTTCAAAATAAAGAAAGAAAAATTAAAGGAAGAAATTAACAGTTCAAAATAAAGAAAGAAAAATTAAAAGTAAACTAGAAGCACAGGTGGAATCCAAATAAACCCCCATATCCAATAAATACTAGAAGGTGGAATCACATATGAAGCGAAGTAGCTCCAGGTCATTGTTTATGTTTCCCACAATTTTTTATCTTTTCACTTTCGTTTTGGTTTTGAGTAGGAGGGGAGGGCAAGGACTTCCTCTTCCGAGCCCTTCAAACACTTCATCGGAAGATTTATTCGGGCTCCAGGTCCTGTCGGAGCCTTGGCCCCCAACTCACAATATAGCCTTGGAGTCATCGATGATTTAGATGGCATAGTAAGAAAAAGATGTAAACAATAGTTTAGGTTCTCCAATACAAGGAGTGTATTTTCTACTGACACAAAAATCTCTAACAAGATTGTAAAAAGCAAACTCCTAATATTGGATCCAACGTAAACTTAGACTTGCCACTTCACAAAAATCGCCGAAACAAAGTAAAGAATGGTTATTTATTATGAGTTGAGAAGAATGATTTGGTAAATGTAACTGAAGGCTCTCCGATGGCCTGGTCAGGTTCAGTAGTTTATGATCCAACCCTGAAAAAGGGCTCAAAATCATAAAGGAAGCTTATATCTCTTAATGATGACTAATTTCATCACATATACTGGCAGATCTACTGATTCAAATTCTAATACCAGCAATATCTGAATCTGAAGTGACATTTGCAGATTCAGGCAAATAACATACCTATATCGCTAATCTAGCTGTCAATATGGATAGCTGGTTAAGACAAGAAGTTTGTGAAAGTTCACATACTATAGCTGATATTCAGCTACAGAGCTAAAGTAAATCGGCAGCAATTTGCTTCTTATACTGATAAGCTAAGATATTTTCTCAATCATTTAAAAAAGCCATGGGTAAAATGCTCTTTCCTACATTCGATTGTATCTGTCTACCATCTTACCAACAAGCACCTGTAGACATTTACCATAGCTATTGAATTCAACTGCTACCTGGTTCGTGTTACCTATTAACTAAGTCTAAGATAGAAACTTCAAAAATCTTTACTAGTTCTCTCAAGTCGACAACCTAAATCATACTTCATCTCAAGCAATATTCCGGTTCAAGTTTTACATAATTTTCAGGAGTTAACTGACTCTCCATATTTACTAAATTACGGTTCGATTTGCATACTAATTTTTATGAATGGATCCAAAGTAAGGGTTAAATTTGGTTAATTTAGATGGAAGTGCAAAATGTGGAATAAAAAAACTTTTCTTCGTAGAAAATAAGTAACTAGATATTTCATAATAGCAAAGTAAACATGGATTTGCGATGGCTATAGATGAAAAGCTCGATATTTATTTGAAAAAGGAGTGTCTGATGTAAAATGTCTATTACCTAGTATGATTTAACAAGTTCTAGAAGAAAATGTTACCCGGTAATAAGGTAAAGCCCAAAGGTTGCTCCCTTCTTGTCGGTCATCTCTCCTTTTTATAGAAAAACCAGGAGATGTGATAAATTTCAAGAACTTGATATTACCATACCACCCACAAAACTTGAACCTTTTTTCTCTTTCACATTGTAGAATGTGAAATTAGAATATTTTCAGCTTTATGAACCCAACTGACTTCAATTTACATGTTAAAAACCTTAATCCAACTTAAATCCACTTTCAATCATTGTTACTGTCTCCACCTAATTCGATCTTCGAATCATACAACCCCTCGAAACAAGAGATTTGAGGGAGAAAGATAAATATGCGACTAACATGAATACGTGGAAATACTGGAAAAGAAGATTACCCCAAGTACAAATCATAAATTCTCTTCCAGAGATGCCATCTTCTGTGGACAACACCAACCTCCTGGAAACATTTACAGCAAGACCTTAAAACTATTGGAATATATGAAGTAAAAAATGACAATTCACCGGAATGGCTTGTAGAAGTGCATACTTTTCCATTTATCTCTGCGTAAATTGAGCTGTTGATCCACCAAAAGGGCCTCCGGACCTTATTTGACAAGAGAAGATGGCTAAAGTATATATTCGGGTATACATATATTCTGAAACTAGAGCTAACAGAATTGCTCAATGAACAATAGAAAACCCCTGTTTTGCATTTCTTACCCTAAAGAGCTCATTGCCCAGGCCGTCAGTTATGCAAGCCACAAATGGACGCCTTGTACGAAGAAACTACAATAAAGAAAAACCATTTTGGTGAAGAGATACTAAAATAATAAAATTTCTGGAACACTCTAACAAAGAAAAAAGAATAAGCGTGCTGCCAGTTTAAGGTATTAGTGTACAATTAATGCAACATGATGCAGCTTCACTTGTGAAACCTGTAGCAAATGCCAGGTTCTCAAAAGCTCTTTCATCTAGTGATACTTTTTTTGGGTCCCTTTTTGGGACAAGTAATGAGGAAACTTTTTTTAAATGCAACCTGCACTGAGCCAGTGCTAGAAAAGGTAGTAACAGAGAGTGCAATTCCCCTATCGGATAAATCATTAAAATCTACATGTAAGGTTGCACCAGAAAGCTAAAAAAGAAATGCAACTATGTTTAAGGCTAAGTATGTTTCTATTTTGCCTTAAAAAAAAATTCTTCCAATCCATAAAGTCCACCAGATGGCAAGGGGATTGGAGTTGCAAGTTTTACAGAAGGGTAGCTTAGTCTGTGTCGATTCCAACAAAGTTGTAAGTCACAGGTGGATTTAGGCATTGTTCAAGTGATGCCAAGTATTGCTAAAAACATGTTCAATATCTGCCGAGTGATATTACAATGCGTGAAAAGATGATAAACATCCTCTGTTGGCTCTTCACACAAAATGCATCTACAGCAGAGTTGAAAACCCCTCTTCTGATTAAGAGGGCTGATTTTTTAAATCAGGCCTGCTTCGGGTGACGTTATAGAAGTGGGGTTTTCAGAAAGTGACTGAGAGAGAGCGTGAAGGAAGGATTGAATGAGCCAAAAGCTATGTTGCTCGGACTCTCCGAAAATGTGGCCGGATACGTGTCGGATCCTCCAAAAGTAGTGCATTTTTGAAGGATCCGACACGGGTGCGGCTACATTTTGGAGAGTCCGCGCAACATAGGCCAAAAGAAATAGCATATGGATATTTCTGTACGTGAAAATTTAAGTGAGAGAAATGCTTTGAGGGTTAGAAACATAACTTGGAGTAATATCAGGTATTTGAGAGATGACTGACCCACGAAATTTTAAAATTTGAAAATCTTCCACGCACCCCCCCCCCCTGGGGGTGGGGGGTGTATTACATTTGTTGATAGACCATGGAAAGACCTACTCCGAACAAAATCACCAGTTTAGCTTTCTTCTTCACAGAACCACATTTGCCGAACCATAAGAAAAGGGCTTTTCCACCCACCCTAGAATGCACCAAAATTTTCATTAAAGATGAATTCAGGAAACCTGGGTATCTTAGAGGGTGGGTTTCGGATACTAATCCTTGCCTTTTCAGAATTACTTCTATCTATCTAAGTGAACAAGTCTTCCCAAAAACTTCCAACTTCTTGGAAGAGATTTTCAGACCACAAATGAAGAGGTAATTCCATGAGTCTGATCCAAGCGGAAGAAAGGGCGTTTTTTCCCTGAGAAAAGCAAATATTCGAGTCTGATCAAAAGAGAAGCAAGACATGCCCCTCTAAAACCAGTTAGACTTTAAAATTGACATCGTCATGTAAACTAAGGGAAATTCAATCATGAAAAGACCACCAAAGTGTTTCTTTTACACAACTTCTATCCTCCATCTATTACGAACTAAAAGCATCACATCATTTAATAAGCCAGGGATTGGCATGTCATAAAGCTCCCTACCAAACACCTTTTTTGAAAAATTCTTTCCTGAACAAAGTGAAGGCTTCATTAATGAGAATTCTATTGGTTTCCTGGTCTTTTGTTTCACTGGCACGAACAGAGTCTAGAGATCATTTTCTCAATCCGGTAACTTCTGCGCAACTTTTAGGCTTAGATAGAGTCTCTAAATTGGGAGATTTTTCTATGAAATTCCATACCTTATCTGTAATAACAGACCACCCAGAGTTCTTTGAAATTCTGAAAGAATAATTGCACTCTAACTTCTCCCCTAAGAAGTGACGATATGCAGTAATCTACCATAAACATCAAAATTCTGGGGTAACATAATGATTGTGCAGCTTCTTTTCTCAACCATATGCTACAAATGTTTCGGTGGCTCTTAGTACCAAGCAACATACATGACTTGACAAAGTCAGATCAGAAACCTTGTTGACGAAAATTCAACTAACAAATCTGGGCTTGCAGTTAATCCATTCATACCTGCATTCTTTTTCAGTGATGTTCTCTATCACCTCAAAAGATTTGTTGTCCACACAAACAAAGGCATGTGTTCCACAAGAAAAAGAAAAAATATTACAGCTTGTAGATGATCAAACTTGAAGATGACCTGAAAGCCCGTACAAAAAAGATTCAGAAAGAAAGATAAGAAAATGTGCGTTGTAGAAGATGAAAAAGAGTGAAAAATAGAAGTGGAAGAGTGGAACAGCAGTGGTAAGAGGGTGGAGAAGGGAATGCGAAGATTATGAGGGGATTTTCCAGTCTCCAAGAGACTGGAAAGTTAGAGAGAGGGAAGAGCATCCCTCTTCCTATTTTCTTAGTAGCCGCAATACCTTTTTTAGCACCCATCTATTGATGCTTTCTTCTCTCTTTTATCTCTTTTGATAGGTAAAGAACAATACTTATTCATGAAATCTCTAAGTGTACATGACCAATTAACAGAGAATAGAACCAAGAACATGACGCATCAAATAGCAACCAAGTGTCTCCTAAAGTTCACTCATGTAACCATCACACGTGTTCTAAAACCAACTTATCCTAGCTAATACTAGGACTGATGAGTAGAGTCAAACCCATGATCCCCTTCAAGAACATAGCCTATTTCGCCAAGCTTCTTTTTGGGCAAAAGTATTTTTTCCCAAAATTAAGGTATTTGGCCAAAGCATCTAGAAGGAAAAAAAGGTATTTTTTAGCAGAAGCAGAAGCAGTTTCTGAGAAAAAAAATAGTTTCTTCCAAAAGCACTTTTGAGAAAAATACACCTATAAGCACTTATTAATAGCTTGGCCAAACACTAACTGCTGCTCAAAAATACTTTTCACATTAATTAACCAAACACAAATTGTTTCTCACCAAGAGTACTTTTTTAAAAAGCACTTTTGAGAAAAACACTTTTCAAAATAAGCTGATTGTAGAAGCTTGATCGAACAGGCAAATAAAATGGGTATAGCGTTTAGATGGCGAAGTGCTAAACCCATAGTTCTAAGATAGAATGTCGTGACTTCTTGCCCCATCCTCGGAGAGAAACAAAGATATACACCTAATTGATCAACTTTAATCAGATGTATAATATCATTAACAGCGTAGAAAGAGTTCCAACATTTTCAACAGAGTTCAATTTCTCTGGAGCCTAAAGAAAGTGAGGAGCCTCCGCCTCTCTCTCTATATCTCTCCTCTCTATTTTAATAACTTCTCACGGGAAGACAGTACGCATATCTGTCATAGATTGACATACAAGAAGATTATCAGGTTTCAAAATATCGTTCACAGCTGGCTAGAGGGAGGGAGAGGAAGGTCCGGGATCTGGATCAAGTAAGGTGCATCAAAGACGAGGATGGTAGAGTATTGATGGAAGAGTCCCAGATTAAGCAGAGATGGTAGACGTACTTCTATGGTCTTCTAAACGAGGAGGGGGACCGGGATATAGCGCTAGGAGACTTGGGGCATTCGGAGAGTCTCCAAGATTTTAGGTATTGCAGGCGCATTAAGGTGGAGGAGGTCGCAGGGGCTTTGCGTAAGATGAGTAAGGGTAGAGCAACCAGGCCAGATGAAATTCCGGTTGAGTTTTGGAAGTGTGTGGGAAGAGCATGATTGGAGTGGCTGACTGGGTTGTTCAATATAATTTTTAGGACGAAGAGGATGCCAGAGGAATGGAGGTCGAGTACAGTGGTACCGTTGTACAAGAACAAAGGTGATATCCAGTGTTGTAACAATTATAGGGGTATCAAGTTACTTAGCCATACCATGAAAGTCTGGGAGAGGAGGTGAGGGTGAGGAAGACGATGTCTGTATCAGACAACCAGTTTGGGTTCATGCCGGGCCGCTCCACTACGGAAGCTATCCACCTTATTAGGAGGTTGGTGGAACAGTACAGGAATAAGAAGAAGGATCTGCACGGTGTTTATTGACTTGGAGAAAGCGTATGACAAGGTTCTTAGGGAGGTGCTTTGGATATGTCTTGAGGCAAAGGGCGTGCCGGTAGCCTACATATGAGCAATCAAGGACATGTATGATGAAGCTAAGACTAAGGTTAGGACTGTGGGAGGCGACTCAGAGCATGTCCCGGTTGTTATGGGATTACACCAAGGCTCTGCGCTTAGCCCGTTCTTATTTGCCTTGGTGATAGATGCATTGACACACCATATTCAAGGGGATGTGCTATGATGTATGTTATTTGCTAATGACATAGTTCTAATTGATGAGACGAGGGTCGGTGTTAATGAGAGATTGGAGGTTTGGAGAAAGACTCTTGAGTCTAAGGGTATCAAATTGAGCAAGTCTAAGACAGAGTACCTGGAGTGCAAGTTTAGCGCTGAGTCAAGGAAAGTAGGCAGGGACGTGAGGCTTGGATCATAGGTCATCCCCAAAACAAATAGCTTCAAGTACCTTGGGTCGATGATTCAGGGGACGGAGAGAACGACGAGGACGTCACTCACCGTATAGGGGCGGGCTGGATGAAATGAAGGCTTGCATATGGAGTCTTGTGTGACAAGAAAGTGCCACTAATACTCAAAGGTAAGTCTTATAGAGCTGTGGTTAGACCGGCCATGTTGTATGGGGCATAGTGTTCGCCGGTTAAGAACTCCCATATCCAGAGGATGAAGGTAGCAGAGATGCGGATACTGAGGTGGATGTGCGGGCACACTAGGATAGACAAGATTAGAAATGAAGATATTTGGAAGAAGGTGGGCGTGGCCCTTGTGGATGACAAGATACGGGAAGCGAGGCTCAGATGGTTCGAGCACGTGCAGAAGAGAAGCCTTGATGCCCCGGTGAGGAGGTGTAAGCGGTTGTCCGTGGTGGGTACGAAAAGATGTAGAGGGAGGCCTAAGAAGTATTGGGGAGAGGTGATCAGGCATGACATGGTATGACTGCAGATTTCCAAGGACATGGCCCTTGATACGAAGGTCTAGAGGTCAAGCAATAGGGTTGTGAGTTAGGGGGTAGTAGAGCTTTCCTTACTTCATACCGATGGTGAGGCGGGGTTGGATTAGGGTTGATCTTAGATGCTTGCAATTTATGTTGAATCCACATTATCCTTGTTGTTTATCTTAGCCCTGGGCCTTAGATTCTGGTTAATGTTATTGCATGTCATGCATCTTTGGTTGTTATGTTTCTGTTACTATTACGGTTTCTACACGAGTTACTAATGAATTGTCTTTTCTTGTTTTTTATTTCCGTCTTTCTGAGCCGAGGGTCTACTGGAAACAACCTCTCTACCCTATCGGGGTAGGGGTAAGGTCTGGGTACACATTACCCTTCCCAGACCCCACTTTGTTGTAAACTTCTTGCCCAGCCTAAATTTGGAATGTGTTATTCAGTCCTCTGACAGAGAGCACTTCAAAAATGATGAAACGAAAAACTCATGCATGGCAAGACAGGAAAAACTGGAAAGATTAAACAAGAGGGATATGCATTGACTCCAGTAAAACTAATGAAATGTTTATTATGCATGTAGTTCTCGGCTTTATATCAAATTTCATGTGCACGGTTGATAAGCAATAGTTCACCACTATCAAATTTTTTCCAACTTTTTAAGATATTGAGCAAATGATATTTCTTCATTCAGGGTAACTCATCAGCCATATTATTGGTTATTGACCTCAGGTTAGAGAACTTATTAGTTTATCATTATTCCAGACCCCACTTTGTGGGATTTAACTAGGTAGTTTTTGTTGTAAACTTCTTGCCCAGCCTAAATTTGGAATGTGTTATTCAGTCCTCTGACAGAGAGCACTTCAAAAATGATGAAACGAAAAACTCATGCATGGCAAGACAGGAAAAACTGGAAAGATTAAACAAGAGGGATATGCATTGACTCCAGTAAAACTAATGAAATGTTTATTATGCATGTACTTCTCTGCTTTATATCAAATTCCATGTGCACGGTTGATAAGCAATAGTTCACCACTATCAAATTTTTTCCAACTTTTTAAGATATTGAGCAAATGATATTTCTTCATTCAGGGTAACTCATCAGCCATATTATTGGTTATTGACCTCAGGTTTAGAGAACTTATTAGTTTATCATTATTCCACTCCCACAGTGCAGCTTAGGGAACAAACACACAAATGCACTGAGTCTGATGCATGACAACTCCAAGCATCTTTCAGCTTTAAGAGTATCTTTTCATTATTTCCTTTTTTTGCATAGGTTGACAGATGAGAACATTTAAGTGATATATATGTGCACATATGTCAGAAAATACATTCATGAATGGCACATCATGAACTGTAAGAATATCTAGACAAGAGTGAAGACCGTGAACTGGTAAAATGTCACATTCTCGCTCTTATTGAATGGTGTAGGTAATGATCATATTCCTTTTCCACATGATGAGATTAGAATTTGTTGAAGGTACCTTTCTCCATGATTATATAAATAGGGGAATGCATTATACTATCCAACAACATGAGAAATACCAGCACTGTAAAGGAACCCTTGTATAATATCTAACCTAATATACCGCCACCATTCAATATCAATCTTTCATATTCAAGATCTCCTATTCCACTCTCCACATGCAAAATTTCTGTCACTTCCCATTTTGCAGCCTTCAGTACATACTGCTAAGTTATCCATATTCTCTAAGACATTGAAGAAGACAATAACATCAGTAATGCCGTCCTACAAATGAGGGTGGATATGCATTTGTAGATTAGCCAACCATCTACCAACATGAAAGAAGACCAACTAAATAAATGACCAGTTTTTGTTGATCTCCATATAATGTATAAATATCGAACACTTTCCAATATCGAGCTTTCAACTTCAAAGAGCTGCAACTTGAATTGTCATATACCCAGACACGATTTGTACAGGCAGAATCACCGTCACTACTCCCTATTGCAGCCCTCACCCTCCAGTTTGCCAGTGTTATCAAAGGCGAAAGCGCAAAAAAGCTCGAGGGTCCATTGGGGATTTAAGCGCAAAGCGCAAATAAAGTGTGGGCTTTAATGGAAAAAGGCGCAAGGGAGAAAAAGCGTATATATATATATATATATATATATATAGTCCAAAACTAATGATTATAAGCATGAATAACAAATATATAGACAAAATAAAAAGAAAACAATTACAATAAAGTGATATATCATGTGTTTCGTGTCGCCGCTTCAGGTTACGCTCGTTGGCAAGAAAAAGTATGCCTTACAACCCTGATTGCAACAGGGAGGCGCCGGCTAAGCGAGGGGAAGCGCTCAACATGTTTTGAGCCTCACTTCAGGCATAAGCGTGCTTTAAGCGCCCCTTTGACAACAATGTCGTTTACTGAAGCTAAATCCATAAACTTCTATTTAGACTATTCACTTACTTCGTATACTTCTCAACCTCAAAATGACCAACAATTAATGCATGCTACTCTCCTCTAACCACAGGCATTTACAATTAAAGCTTGAACCATGTCAATCATCTAAACACAATCACTCAGCCTCTACAATCTTTGGCCATTGAGAGGAAAATAAAATTAATGACACCAATTCTTTTGTCCTCCAAATTCATGCAGTCATGATCACCCTCCAGTTTTACTCCCTGTAGACCTATACTTAAACAATTTGATCCTGCCTAGACTTCTCAATCTCATTTAACCAATATCAGAGACATGGTATAGGAAAAGTGGAACGATGTAGTCCAAGGAAAAGTGGAGGCGAAGAAGGCGGCGTTTGCTAAGTTGGCGGGGAGCGCAAGCGAGGAAGACAAGACAGTGAACAGGGAGAGCTACAAGGTGGCGAGGAAGGAAGCGAAGCTGGCGGTCACGGAAGCTAAAAATGCGGAGTTTGGTCGCATGTACGAGGAATTGGGGGAGAAAGGCGGGGACAGGAAGTTATTCATGTTGGCTAAAGTAAGGGAGAGGAAGGCGCGGGATCTAGACCAGCTTAGGTGCATCAAGGACGAGGATGGTAGAGTTCTAATGGGGGAGTCTCAAGTCAAGCGGAGGTGGCAGGCGTACTTTCGAGATCTGTTTAACGAGGAGGGGGATCGTGACATAGAGCTAGGGGAGCTGGGGAATTCGAAGTGGCATAGGGACCTTGGGTATTGCAGGCGCAGGCATCAGGGTAGAGGAGGTCGTGGGGGCTTTGCGTAGGATGAGTAAGGGTCGAGCGACCGGGCCAGACGAAATCCCGGTGGAGTTCTGGAAATGCATGGGTAGGACTAGAGTGGAGTGGATGTCCAGGTTGTTCAATGTGATCTTCAGGACTAAGAGGATGCCGGAGGAGTAGAGGTGGAGTACAGTGGTTCCCTTGTATAAGAACAAAGGGAATATCCAGTGTTGTAACAACTATAGGGGTATCAAATTACTAAGCCACACCATGAAAGTTTGGGAGCGGGTGGTTGAGGCGAGGGTGAGGGAGATGACGTCGATATCCATAAACCAGTTCGGTTTCATGCCGGGCCGCTCTACTACAGAAGCTATCCACCTTGTCAGGAGATTGGTGGAACAGTTTAGGGATAAGAAGAAGGACCTGCACATGGTGTTTATCGACTTAGAGAAGGCGTACGACAAGGTCCCAAGGGAGGTGCTATGGAGGGGCCTGGAGGCGAAGAGTGTGCCGGAAGCCTACATCAGAGTGATCAAGGACATGTACGATGGTGCTAAAACTAGGGTTAGGACGGTGGGTGGCGACTCAGACCATTTCTCGGTGGTTATGGGGCTTCATCAAGGATCTGCGCTTAGCCCTGTCTTATTTGCTTTGGTGATGGATGCTCTAACTCGCCATATTCAAGGAAATGTGCCATGGTGTATGCTGTTTGCGGATGACTTAGTCTTGATAGGCGAGACGAGGGTCGGTGTTAACGAGAGGTTAGAGGTCTGGAGACAAACTCTAGAGTCTAAGGGTTTCAAACTAAGCAGGTCTAAGACAGAATACCTAACCTGGAGTGCAAGTTTAGCGCCGAGTCGAGCGAAGCAGGCAGGGACGTAAAGCTTGGATCTCAGGTCATCGCCAGGAGGGACAGTTTCAGATATCATGGGTCGGTAATTCAGGGGGACGGAGAGATCGATGGGGATGTCACCCACCGTATAGGGGCGGGGTGGTCGAAATGGAGGCTTGCATCAGGAGTCTTGTGTGAAAAAAAAGTGCCACAGAAACTCAAATGAAAGTTTTATAGAGCTGTGGTTAGACCTGCCATGTTGTATGGGGCGGAGTGCTGGCCGGTGAAAAACTCTCATGTTCAGAGAATGAAGGTTGCGGAGATGAGGATGCTCAGGTGGATGTGCGAGCTCACCAGGTTAGATAAGATTAAAAATGAAGTTATTCGGGAAAAGGTGTGGGTGGCCCCGGTGGATGAGAAGATGCGGGAAGCGAGGCTCAGGTGGTTCGGGCATGTGTGGAGGAGAAGCCCCTATGCCCCGGTAAGGAGTTGTGAGCGGCTGGCGGTGGTTGGCGCGAGTCGAGGCAGAGGGAGGCCCAAGAGGTATTGGGGAGAAGTGATCAAGCAGGACATGGCTAGAATGCGGATTTCCGAGGACATAACCCTTGATAGGAGAGTTTGGAGGTCTAGTATCAAGGTTGTAGGTTAGGGGCTCCTAGTATTTTTCGTACTTCTTTCCCGGGGCTGGGGGGTTTGGTAGAGCTCTCTATAGATGATTTGTGTATTGTATTGTGCCCCCTCATGGTAGTTACTGGTCGATATTACTGCATGCCATTTTATTTATGGTTTATGTTTAGATAATTATTTATGTGATTTCTGCTGGAGTTACTAATGCTCTCTTGTTTTTGTTTTTGTTTTTCTTTTCCTTTTCCTGAGCCGAGGGTCGATTGGAAACAGCCTCTCTGCCCTTTCGAGCAGGGGTAAGGCCTGTGTACGTTTTACCCTCCCCAGACCCCACTTTGTGGGATTATACTGGATAGTAGTTGTTGTTATTGTTGGTATAGGATATTCAAAAAGTTAAAGTTGATTAAGGATGCATTGCATGCATATTCATCAACTAGAAACTACAATAAGATATTGATTGACCATGTCAGTGAAGCAAAGCAATGTGAAACCACGTACATGATATATGTTCATAAAGATATGCAATTAGCTTCTCCTTTGCATTACTCTACAATACTGCCTAATCATTGAATTAAGAACATTCTTCACATCCTCATTGGAACCCAAACGAGAATAGAAATAAAAGATATTTTTGAGCAAAAAGTTGAATATGACAAAGAAGTCAAAATGGAGAGCAAAACGAAGAACTGGAAGTACCTGTCTGGCAAGGACGCTACTTTGTTCACGAATAAAACCTACAGGCTAGAAAGACAATATACAAATAAGAACTAATTGATTAATGAGGGTGAACTTGTTAGATCAAACATTCCATGCAAGCAGTGAACTGCAGTCTTAGAAGTTAGCTAGATGGTGTTAGAGGTTACTTACTGACTGTGGGTAACAGACATCCATAATTGCATATCTGTTTTCCTGTAAATTGACAAATCAATCACAAACCCCAAAGTAAATTTATAGAGAAGATAAGTAGATCAAAGAAAAGGACCAAAATAGACCCCAAAAAATACTGAAAACTTTACACAACCCCAAAACTTATCTCAAGACCACGATAAAACCCTGGAAGAAACTCATGTACAATTGATGTCTCTAACATCCTCTAGCATGTATAATTCGATTTGGCTTTGCAACTGAAGTAAATATTTTTGTTCTCTTTTTCTCTTCAAGCTTTTTGGGTGCTCAATAGGGTTGATTTTTTAGGAGTTCAAGGAACTCAACAAAAATAATGGGCCCGAAGCAAGCAGAGTAGGTTTAAGTAGGATGAGAAATGAGCTTGAAGCAAAAATATTGCTCGGAAGGTTGAGTCAAGAGAAAAACCCTGAGTGAGCGAAGCGCAGATAAAATATAAAATTGAGCCAAAATTAGAGAGAGAATGGTTGCATCAGATTTCTGAATAGCAAAGGAGTTCAATAAACTTAAGTTTAATTCAATATGAAAGAATGCAAGCATTCAACCACAATAAAGAAAGTGGCCTAGGGGCTAGGGCCGTTTCAGTTGGAACCTCTTACATCGCCAGTAGGACATCTTATTTCGATGAGGTACATAACCTAATTAATTCTAGAGAATATCTAGTCCTCGTACAATATATTTAAATTGGTAGCCTAGCTAGATCAGTGCCCATATTTTGATCATTAAAACATAAAGGAATATCATTGATAATTCTAAAAGGAAAATGGTTCTTTCTTCAGTATATTATTCTTCTCCCTGGATCTTTACTATTAGAGCCAATACATATTAAGCAATTTAGTGCTCAAAAATCTCCCAGGGTGCCAGTGTCTCCCTTTATCTTGCTTCCAACCCAAAGATAAAGTGCTTTCCTTTTAACTTTTCTCCAACACTGCACTACTAGAGAAGAAACAATCTACCAGCTGCACATTCTGGAGGACAGCACTTTTTTTCTTTTCCGTTTGACAAGGATAACTAGTACTTCTGTTTAGCAATTCATTGTTCCTTCTTCAATCAATTATCCAGGATCAGATGTTCTAAAATATGATGCCTGAATCAGATGGATAATGCTTAAAAGCTAGCCAATACCAAATGACTCTAAAGCAAAATCCAGTTATCCAAATAATCTTGCAAATATCTAGAAGGGTAGAGTCCTTGTGTATAACATAAAGAAGACATAAAGTTGAAGAATAGCAAAGACAAAAGGCTTCATTTTGCAACCCCTCGCCCCTAACTATTCTTTTTCCCTTCATATGCAGATGCATATCGCTCCTCTCCCCCTCACTCCAAGTCACAAATTCTTCCCTCTCTCCAAACCACAACCTGCACATACACATGACATGTGTATAACATGAACACATTGCCTTGAAAGTAAGGACCTAGTATTCTTGTGATAAACATGTCCACTAAGTGGAGAACGACATTAAACAACACTTTCTTCCTCAAAGGCTCAACAACAACAACAACAATAATAGTAATAATAATAATAATAATAACAATAATAATAATAATAATAATTGCAATAGTAATAATAATAATATTAATAAGAATAAGTTAGTAAACACCACAAACTTACTTGCTCAAAACCAAGCATAAGATTAGCCCACTCTATATCTCTTGTAATTAGCAAGTTAGATCTTGCAAGAAGAGGTGCAACCTTGGCCTGAAAAAAGAAAGATATTAAGATAATGGAAACTCATGCTTTTTTATAAGCTATAAACAGATTACTAAGGCAGAAATCATAAAATTTCAGTTTGATAACAATAGCTACATATGTACATGTTCGATTCGGAAAAGTAGCAAATTACAATGAAAATTTTCCACCTGAAATAAAGAACTCATAAACTACAAAAGAGACATTCTAGCAGTGCCTGTAAATGAAAATATAAAGTGACCCGTGTATACATCCTAGCCAAAGCAGCTTAATATGTGCCCAAGGCAGTGATGGAAGTGTGACTTCGACTCAGCAAAGCCTCTACTGCTCACTTAGGAGCCAGGAATGCCGGTATTTGAGATGAAGAACTTGAGCAAGAACCAAGCAAATAGATATATAGTTCCTTAAGCACGGAAAAAATATCTCTAAGATAAAATCCATGAGCTGCAAATATGAGGATTTAGAGATTCTGTCACTCTTAAAACAACAAGGTGAGTAGAGCACTAAGTAGAGCCAAAGATTTCCCATAAAGTGAACAAAAAAGCCATTGGGGTATAAACACTTCTCATAGTGCATGAGTGATATTAGACACATTATTCATTAGAGCCATGAATTAGGAAGTAAACAACCTAATCAGTTCCTAGAGCAAACACTAAACTGCATACACATTCAAATTTAAAGAAGCAACAAAGACATAAGAGATTGGCCATTTCGCAGCTAGGAGACCAATCAAAGTACTAACTTGGAAATTCAATTTCATGTTTGGAGTCATATATGTCAGAACATAAAATTCTCCATTTCTTTGCTATGAATGGTTGAAGGGTTTAACAACTCTACCTCCTCAAGTGATGTTGGCTCCAAAATACCTGTCACAGATTGGCTAGTAGGTGGTTGCTTGAGAACTGGCTTGACTTCATTGTAAGATGCCTCTTCTGGAATGGACGCACCTGAAAACCATTTTCCAAATGGAACTTGGGAGGATGTTTGACTTCCAAAACCTGTTCTTCTCTGGTCTACGGTATTTCTCAATTTTCTTTTTTGTATTCCTCCAGATCTTTGTTTCTTTTCATCGGCAAGCCAAAGCTGCACAAAAAATTCCCTGCTTAAATCAGGACCCTCTCCCGACCTCTGCCCATATTGACGAGATAAAACAATTGCACCTGGTCCAGTCCCTTGGGCAAGGCCAGTAAGAAATCCAGGCAGTTTAGCCCTCCCTGGGACATTTCCTTTATAATTAAATGCTTCAGAAGGATTTCCAGTTGGACTAAGCGAACACGATAGGTATCCTCTTTGTGATTGTGACTGGAAAAAAGAATCCTCTGTAGCAACAAAAATCCCATCCCAAAGCTCATTTATCGTGAAACTTTCTGATGATCTGCACTTGTATTGCTTCGCTAAACAACGAAAACTGTTCCTCCAGCTCATCTGGTGATACGGTAATCTCAGTCGAATATATTATCAATCTAGATATAATGCGTATTCTTAAATAGTAACAAGATAACAAAAAACAATATTTCATATAGGAGTAGTAAATTGCAGCAACAAACCAACATATAGACCAAAAATATGATAAATACAAAGTATATTCGAGATATCTATCTCAAAAACAGACAGACAAACAAGAATCAAGAACACAAATTGTATTTCGTTATTTGTTATAGAACACCAGAGAGAGAAGGGTCATCCAAATTCAAATGAAGAGTTCAACAATCAGATGAATCACTTTGATTGAATTGTCTCACCTTTGCATGACAGAGTTGAATATCAAAAATGTTATGCTACAGATAATTTGTAGAAGTTGTAGAGGTGTTGGAACCCCAATATCGTAAGGAAGCAATAGAATTTTTCTTTGAAGTTGCGAGAAAGAAAGTTAGAAAAGGGATTTAGAGATTCGTTTTTTGTCAAAATTATCCTTTTTTTATCTTTTGTGGGTAGGTCTAACTTTGTCCTTAAAGTAGGTAAAAACTAACGGCAACTATCAACTTGTTCCTCCTCCTATTGTCTGTCCCATAGTTTCTCCATTTCAACCTTCACGTTTGAAACTAAGTAAAAACATCATAATCTTTCCAATGTCAGAATTTGCAAGACCTTATTAAGTATAAACATGCGGACTAAGCAAAAGAAATGGCAAACAAATGAAAGACTTAAGCTAGAAGAACTCAACAGTTCACACAAATTCTAAACTAAATTTTCAACATGATAACTAGAGTTTGAAAAACACTCATCTCACTCTGACTATATAAATGCCAAGCCTTATCTGCATAAAGCGTTGAAATCTACAAATCTGCGCCTAACTTATAAAAAGAAATGAAAGGCCTCATGATATCACTTGCAACTAATTTCCCTTCCAATTTTTAGCTGACTAGAGACCAAAAAGGAATTCTAATTTTTTCGATAGTTGATACAACTGTTTCGTAAATTTAACGGGAAATTTTATCAAACTAGTGGAAGAAATTGAAAAAAAAAAAATTAACAGATGGATGGATGTTAGAAATTTTTATAAAGCCGAACATAAGTAATGATTCACAAGGGAGAAAAGTTTCTATGCACTAGATAAAGAAAATCAAAGCTTCACCTAATGCCTTTCTTCTTGCCTTTTTTCGTAATCAAAGCTTTTCAATGGCGATTGCTGTTTTTGAGGGTTCCGGAATGGGTTTACCTTTTTTAATTGCTGCCTTTTGGTTTTTTTTTTTCACGGTGACACGTGAGTTTTATAGCCCTGTTCGGCCAAGATGGAAAAATCAGCTTATTTTGAGAAGTGCTTTTGAAAAAAGTACTTTTAGGGAGAAGCAGTTTGTGCTTGGCTAATCAGTCTGAAAAGCACTTTTGAGAAATAATTTGTGTTTGGC
>MDKF010897095.1:0-10990 GCA_026770625.1 Nicotiana glauca | reverse complement strand
TATAAGTTTTCATGTGTAAACCCGGCCGGTGGATTTTGTATCCGACACATGAAATAAGTTAAGCGAAAGTCTAAACAAAATAATCAATAAATTAAATCGTCAGTAATTTAATTTGATTGAATTAGTATCTGAATCTTAACATGGGGAGTTAAATAAGATTTAATGGATGAATTTCGAAAATGAATTAGGAGTGCAATTACGAATTTTTAGTGGAATAATTCATAATTTATTATGGTAGATATTAATTTCGAACATTAGAAATTAATTCCATAATTGGAGCCTTGTTAATTAAATTCGGTGGTCCCTGCTGTGACCTAAATAATAAGAAATAAAGGAATCCTTTTTCTGGTGGAAAGGAAAACCTAACAGGTTTTGGAAAAGGGTTTTAACTCTTAAAACTTGTGCTATAAATACATAAGGCTTTACACCTAGAGGGAAAAGTCATAGTGGCCGAAATTTTCAGCCCTTTTTCCTAGAAAATTTTGCCCACACAAAATTACTATTTTCGGGTATTATTTGGGTAACACAGTACAAGACCGTGGAACGTTCGAGGATCACGATTGCGCAGGTGATGGAGATTCCATTGAAAGATTATGGAATTGAAAGCTCACGTGATAAACGAGTTTTGCTCACGCTTCAAGAGGTAACCCGTGAAATCCCGTTTATACTAGTTGTCTAGATTACATGTGATTTTGATACTGGGATTGCTTCCGCTGCATATAATAATCCATCACCGAGACTTTATGCAATTACTGTGTTATTCGACCTTTTCACAAACATTATGCCAGACCGCAGACTATGCATCTTCCTTGTGAATCTTTTAGTTGTATTAAATGAATAAATTAATAACAAAATCATGAAGGATAATATATCTCTAAAATATTGAATCTTTCCATAGTCATTTTCAAGTTATCCTAATTCAGTTTCTGAACAACAAATATACCAAGAGCTCATCTTCATTCCAAGAAGAATCATCTGTCAACACTGATTCCGAGTGAAGTGTTTACCCACATTTTGATTCTCCATAACAAAGAAAATAAAAATAAAACAGTCTGGTGCACCAAGCTTTCACTATGCGCGAGATTCGGGGTAGACCATAAGGGCCTATAGTACGCAACCTTACCATATATTTTTCGAATCCGTGGACTCCTTATTACATGGCAACAACTTTATCAGTTACGTCAAGTCTCTTCCTATTTCAAACAAAATTATAGCAAAAAAAAATTTAAGAGTCTGTCAATCATCCATTAGACCATCCCAACACCAATGATGGAGCTGAGAACGATCATCTACAGCACCATGACCAAACAAAACTATAGCAAAAAAAATTTAAGAATCTGTCAAACAGCTATTACACCATCCCAACACCAATGATGGAGCTGAGAACGATCATCTACGACACCATGACCTGAGGGCCTTGTCGGTCAGACAACCATTAGACCATCCCAGCACCAATGATGGAGCTGAGAATGATCATCTACTGCACCATGACCCGAGGGCCTTGGGGGCTATTAATAATCACGCTCTCATCCCATGTATTTCTCGAACCCGTGACTTCTTAATTACATGGCAGCAACTTTATTAGTTATGCTAAGTCTCGTCCCATAATAAACAAAACTATAGCAAAAAGAATTTTAAGAGTCTGTCAGACAGCCATTAGACCATTCCAGCACCAATAATGGAGCCGAGAACGATCATTTACGGTAGCGGCAGAGGTACAGTAGTGGGTGCGGTTTCGGGCGAACCCAGTGACTTTTTCCGAAACCCTGTATTTGTATTGAAAAATTTACCATATCTATATAAATATATCATGCTGAGCCTAGTAACAAAAGAGGTATGGGTTCAAGGGCAAGGGTTGTAGGTTCGCTGGAAAAGACCCGGGTTCGATTCCCGTTTAAAGCAGTATTTTATTTCAATTTTTTTTTTTACATTTTTTCACGAATCAACTGAACGATGACGTTTTCTTCTGACTTTCCTCTGAACAGACACTAAAATAATATTATTTAATAAATAAAATATAACAACGGATTTTCTTTCTAATAAACAAAGAACAGAAGCTTCCCGACTTTAAATGACAAACGTTTTCTTCCAATTCCCAAATAAAAAAACTAGGGTTCTGCTGCCTCCATTTATTGACAATCACTGGTACCACAATTTGCATTTTTCTGCAACTCTCCACTGTGTATTAATGTATGCTCTTTCTCCCTTAGAAGTTAGACTCTTATTAGTTCTTCCTTCTTCAATTCTTATTTTCTAATTTTTTGCTTCATGTTTTTATCTTATATTTTATATTTGTATAAGTTATGCCAAATTTGATTTTTAATCTTTGACTTTTGCCGAGAATCCAATTTTCTTTAATTAGCTGCTTTTACGTTGTTAGGCATAGAGGAAAATAAGATTATTTACTTGAAAATAGGGCTGTGGGTTCGCTGGAAGGAATTTTATTTTAGGACAAAAGTTATGAATAATTTTATAAGGCCAACATTTCAGAATCTAATAGGATTATTTACTTTGTCTAATACTTGATGAGATTTTCTATCAAAGGATTCCATAAGCAACTGAATTAATTGATTGACTGTAAGTTCAGGTTAGAATTGGTAATTCAACATCAACAACTTAACGGGCCATATAAATTGACTGAGAGAAATCTTTGATTCTAGGGTTGTCCCACAATTTTACCTCTATTCTCTTTGTCAATTTATGGGAACTAGCTAGATTAAGTTTTTAATTTTTTGGGAACAAATCATATAATAGTTTACAAATTGAACTTTGTCAAAGGAGATAAAGAATACTTTGTTATAGCATTTTGAAACATGCAACTTCAAGTGAATTTGTGTTTTGCGATTTTTAGGTTTTTCCGGCAAAAGTCGATATGATTACGAGTTTTTACAAAGCTCAAGCTTCTACAACTTCTTCTAGCTCTCCTTTGACAAGTTTTCCATGTCCAATTATAACAATATTAATCCTTCCCAAGCATCGGATAAAGTGTGAGATTATGAGCTCGATCCTGCTAAAAAAACCAATTTCAGAATATCCTCCTAATTTACGTGACAGTGTAAGGAGAAATTATATACAAAATGGAGCTTGTCAACCTTGTGGTTTTGCCTTTCCAAAAAGAGATTTTGGAGGAATAATGCGTCATTTTAATCCTGAATGGTTTAAAACTTCATGTTCTCAATGGTTAGAATATAGCATTAAACAAGAGGCAGCATTTTGTTTATGTTGTTACTTGTTTAAAATGAGGTTGGAGGATATGGAAAAGAAGTAGGTGATGCTTTTACAGCGGATAGTTTTAGACGTTGGAATAGAGGTTTAGAAAGACTTAAATCACGTGTGGGTGACGTGAGTAGTGTTCATAATCGATGTTTCAAGATGAATCTAGATTTAATGAACCAAGCACAATCCATTCTAACTTCTTTTGACAAGCAATTTGATAAAATTAAAAATGAACATCGAGTTCGTTTGAATGCTTTAATTGATGTGATATGGTATCTTTTGAAAGAAGAAATTCCTTTTTGGGGCCATGATAAGAGTGTAAATTCTACTAGAAGAGGCCATTTTTTAGATCTCTTCAAATGGTATGCAGATAGGAAGGAAGATGTGAAAAATGTGGTATTAGAAAAAGCTCCCAAAAATAACACCATGACTTCTCCTGATATTCAAAAAGATATTGTGAATTCTTGTGCAAAAGAAACGGTGAAAGCAATTATTGAAGACTTGAATGGAGATTTTTTTTGGGATATTAGTTGATGATTCTAAGGATGTCTCTCATAAGGAACAAATGGCTCTTGTTCTATGCTATGTCAATAAAGAGGGTGAACTTATTGAGCGATTCCTTGGTCTTGTTCATGTTAAAAGTACAACTGCACGTGCATTACAAAAAGAAATATATTCTTTGCTTTTACAACGTTCATTGAGTTCATCTCCAATACGGGGACATGGGTATGATGGAGCTAGTAACATGCAAGGAAACATCAATGGTCTTAAAACTTTGATTCTGAAAGATAATCCTTTGGCATATTGCATACATTGCTTTGCTCATCAGTTGCAATTGAATCTTGTAGCTGTTGCAAAGAAACACCATGATGTAAATAACTTTTTTGACATACTTGCTAATGTTTTTAATGTTGTTGGACGTTCTTATAAGCGTATGGAGATGCTTAGAGATGATCAAGCTGAAAAATTAGATGAGTTATTGGTGATTGGTAAAGTTCATATAGGAAGTGATTGTGACGACCCAATCCGTCGTCTTATGAGTTATCACCCCGTTTTCCCCACTACCTATTTTGTTATGCTTAATTATCAATGTCTTGTGTGGACGAGTTTAATTGGAGTGGTTTTTGATAAGAAATGAGACACTTAGTCTCTTTAAGGGAGGTTAGTTTTGGAAAAGTCAACCGGATGTTGACTTATGTGTTAGAGGGCTCAGATTTAAATTCCGATGATTCGTTAAGCTTTGGGGGATGATTTGTGACTTAGGGGTGTGATCAGAAGTAATTTTGGAGGTCCGGTGTAGAATTAGGCTTGAATTGGCGAAGTTAGTATTTTGGCGATTTCCGGTTGATAGGTGAGATTTTGATCCGAGAGTCGGAATAGAATTCAGAGAGTTGTTGTAGCTCCGTTAAGTGATTTGGGATGCTTGTGCAAAATTTCATATCATTCGGACATGGTTTGGTTGAGTTTTCGATCGAATGCGTGTTTTAGAAGTTTTAAAAGAACTTATGCTTGAATTCGATGTAATTCGATGATTTTAGTGTTAGTTGAGGTGTTTTGATGATTGGAGCAATTTTGGATGATATTTTAAGATATGTTGGAGTGTTTGGTTGAGGTCCCGGGGGCCTCGGGGTGATTTCGGATGGCTAACGAGAATTTTTGAAGTTGGAAAATGAAGCAGAAATGCAACAGTCAGTGCAGAGCAATTTTGCTTTATTTGATCTCGTAGAAGGTGTTGCGATCGCATAGGGTTAGCTACAGTGCCCTGGAATTTTGTTCTATGCGATCGCATAGGGTTAGCTATAGTGCCCGGGAATTTTTGCGATCGCATAGGGTTAGCTACAATACCCGGACAGAATGTTAAAAAAATTTCATCCGCGAACCAAACTTTTTTTTCCCACCATTTTTGAGCAACCTTGAGAGATTTTGGACAGAAATTGAAGAGGTTTTGACGGGAAGTGATTGGAGGTAAGTCCTATGAACTAAATACATGATTATATTGTGAAATCATCCTTGAAATTCATGAAAATATAGCCAAATTGTAAGAAATTAAAATTCTAAATTTGGTATTTGAGGGGCCATTTGTGGTCTGATTTTAGAGATTTTTGTATGTATAGACTCGTGGCGAGATAAGGAACCCGATGACATAAAAAATTTTGAGTGTGGGCCCGGGGCTCGGGTTTTGTCAAATTCGTGAATTTTGATATTTTTCGATTGCTTTTGATTGGGTATTGTCTCTTTAGCATAATAAGACATATTCGTTGTGCTTTTGAGCAGATTCGTCGCACGAGGAGGCTAATTTGAGAGGCAAAGACATAGCGAGCTAGACTTTGACCGTCTTGAGGCGAGTAATTGATGTAAATGAAGTCCTGATGGTTTAAAATCCCGGAATTTCACATCGTAAATGCTATATTGAGGTGACTTGCACGCCGGATAACAGGCGTGGGGTAGAGCACCATTGGGGATTGTGACTTAGTCTGTCCCGAGAGATGTTTTTACCGTGTTTTCTACTTGAACTAAATTGAGAATCATCCTTACTTGGATTTAATTGTTATATTTGGGCTTCTTGCCAATTATTTGAATCCTTCAGGGATTGATATCACTACTTTCGCATACTTTGCATATCATTTGATCTCAGTCCAAGGTTTTAAATACTATTTTGCAAACTTAGCCATCTTCCTAAGATTTGAAAACTTAAATGATATTTCTAAATCATATTTTTGGGTTGAGAGCCACTATTTTATAAACGCCCAAGGGGCTTATGATGGTTTCTGGACTGAGCATGGATCGGGCTGCGCGTCGCAACAGTATTACATTGATATTGAGGCCAAGAGCCTGGTTGAGTACATTGATATTGAGGCCGAGAGCCTGGTTGATTATACTGATATTGATATGAGGCCGAGGGCCTATATTTGATGCCACAAGATGACTTGATATTGCGCTTGGGCTATAAGAGCCCCTCCGGAGTCTGTACACACCCCAGTGAGCGCCGTCGATGATAAATAAATGGATGGCTCAGGCTGCATACTGCAGTGGGTACCGGTGTGTACCGTCATATGCATTTCATTGCATCTCATGCATTGTTCTTCATTTGTTATACCTTCCTTCGTATCTGTACTCTGATTTCATTGACTTGTTGCTTCACTATTTGATGTTCTAAACTACCAGTTATAGTTTACCTTGTATTTTCCATGATTTCTTATTCTCAGCCTTTATTTTATGTTTATTACTCATTGGATCGGAGTACTCACATTAGTCCCTGCACCTTGTGTGCAGATTCAGGTACACTACAGGCTGAGTGAGGATTTGTTTAGCTGAGCAGCAGTATCCGGGAGTATCGAGGTAGCTGCATCGCGTTCACAGCCTTAATCTCTCCCATTTATCTCTATCCTTTTATTCCGTATTTTTCTTAGACAGACTTGTAATAGGTGGATATTCTGTATTAGAGGCTCATGTTCGTGACACCGGATTCTAGTGGGCTATGTTGTGGTATTCTAATTGAACTTTCGTAGATTTTATTATTATTTCTAAACTTGAAAGTAATGACATGGTAATTCCCTGTGTTATTTATCTATAATCTGATTAAGAATTTGGGATAATGTTGTTGAATGGTCGGACTTGCCTAGCAGTGTGTTGGGCGCCATCACGACCGGGTTTGGTGTTGTGACAAGTTGGTATCAGAGCCTAGGTTACTTGGTCTCGCGAGTCATGAGCCGATTTTGTAGAGTCTCGCGGATCGGTACAGAGACATCTGTATTTATCCTCGAGAGGCTGCAGAACCTTTAGGAAGACTTCACATTCTTGAATTCTTATCATGCATCCTTGATTCATCTTGAAAAGAAACTTTGGAATTCCTTCCACGCATTCGTATGCGCGCATGAGCACTAAGTATCAGATGTGCCTCGATGTCTTGTGATTCCCCGATCGAGGGGTGAGGTGTAATCTTTGTGAGTTTATGGTGGGCTAGTCTAGAGGGCTTAAGGTTAGATCTTTGCCTATGGCTGGAGCGCCGAGGTGCTGATTGTGTGAACAAGTGTTTTTGAACTTATATGTTCGGTAGTGTCCTCGTTAGTGGAAATGACGGTTGTGGCTATGTGAGGAGTATATTAGTACTACTAGGCATATCCGTATGAATTGGAAGTGAGGAGAAGGGGTCTGTTGAATGATGGAAAAATTAGTAGATGCTTCAAGTCTATCTTGATTCAAGTTATAGCCCGAGTTATGGGCGTGTGAAGAATCTTTTCACGACTCCTAGTTTGGAGTGAAGTAAATTTTATGTTGCGGTATGAGTACAGACTCAGGAAGATCAAGTGACTGCGTAATGCTTATGGCGGTGGAAGGTATACGAAAATGTTATATTGAGGCGAAGCAGGTGGGTTATCTCCTGCGAAGTGTGCTGAGGCGGTGTGATCCTCATGTGAATGACAGAAGATCTCATGTGCAAATGAATTGTAAGTGTTGAAGTTTGAAATTTTGGTTCGCTTAAGAGAGTGAGTTTAACTGTTGCGAGATTGCCAAAGAGTTGAAGTACTAGATGAAATGTGTTTACACAAGCTTATAGAGGATTTGAGTTTAACCTCACTATGGTATTGAGGCAACAATGGAGTATATGTGTTATGAGTATAGTATGTTGTGATCTATGGCTTCGATCCAAGTTGGGGAGCTTGCTATTGGTTAGCGGATTGTGCGGTTATGTACTATGTTAGTTCTGATTTGATGCATGCTGGTGAATCAGTTCTGGTTGTGGAAATTAGGCCGAGAATGGCACGAGTGAAGGAAATTTTTTGACATGATGTCATAAGCTCTGATGAGCAGGAGAGAAGTTTTGATGTTTACGGTAAGTTGGTATTGTCTTCAGCGTCACCTAAGATCAGTGTTTTGTAAAAAGGGTTTTGCGTCCTGGTTAATGATTCTTGATCGCTCTTCAGCGTTAGTGCGACCGGTGGTTTGGAGGTACGCTCCAGATATTGTTGTGGTAGGTTGTGGGAGTGTGTCCTACGGGAAGATTATATAAGTGTGGCATGTGATGACTTGATTGATTAAAGATGTAAACCAAGTATAAAGTTTGTGATGGTGTCATTAAATTACCGATTCATGCCTGGAGGGCACTTGGCATATTGGGTTGTGAACTGGGGAGGATTACTCCGATTGTGATGGTTGTTCTTGTGTGTTATGAGAAAAATGGGAGTTATTATGGACCTTTGAAAGGTTATCAGACTAGTCCAGTGTGATCAGAATCAGCTTGAAGTCGGTGGATAGATTTAATGTGAATAATGGCTCTATATCAGGCCAGATGTGTGCATTTTAGTAACGCGGTCCTCATAGAGGAGTAGTTAGGTTGATGTTTCATTGTCAGATATTTCGCGTAGTGATGCATTGCTCCATGTGAGTTGTGAGACGACTTGAGAAATTGCTATGTTTTGAGAATCTGCGTAGGAATGATGTTATATGAGCATCTTGGCTCTTGAAATTTAGACTGTACATCGCACCTTAGTTGTGTTTGAGTTTTGTAGCTTATAACGCTATATGTCCCTCAGAGATATTATGATGCACTTAGCATGCTTACGACCGATACTCAGTATTTTGTTGTAATGAGCAAATTTGGCTCGATGTGCTTCTCCTTATGTGAGATCTATGTGTGGATCGGGTGGCACGCCGCCATGGGTATGTTATCTGGATCGGGTTGCACGCCGCAACAGTGTAATGTTGAGTATAGTTTTCTATATGCTATTTTGTATGGCTTGCTTCCTATTTTCTAAGGAAAGTCCGTATTAGTGCGTGGGATTGGTAATTCCTTCCAGAGTTCGTTTTCTTTTTTGTATCGCGTTCGAATCGGTAGCCTATTGGCATATTGGGGCATCATATGCGGCTTTTGATTATGTCTGGGGTGGCTTATTGCCTGAGCAGTTCGTAATGGGTGAGACGAGATCATTGAATTCGAGATCAGTGCAATCTGAGTATATGAAGTAAATTAAGGGGCTAAGACCATTGTTTGGTTCAGAATGAGGTGGTAGTTCTTGCCAGAAGTATAGATCCAATGAATTCTTGATTCGGCGGTGTTATAATTTTATACAGATCTCATCCGTCGTGTCGGTGTTGTAAGAACTTGAACAAGACCTATGTATGTCATACAGAGCATGGGATGTGTAATGATTTTTCTTCTAGATGGGATCAATGGACGTTCTTGACTAGTTGAGTATGTAAACGTTCATGGTTCGGAAGGGAGGTGAAGTCCTCATGTTACCTTAGGATGATATGGTATATGCGATATGTTGTGAAGGATTGAGATTTGCGTGTGTAAGGTTATGGTTTAGTTCTGAATGAAAATTCATAACATTCTTAGGCGGTACGGGTAGCTTTAGGTGATTAGAGAAATGAGCTTCAGATGATAAGGGTGAATGATCTTTAGATAATTAAGGAAATTGTATTTCTAATCATAGTGATTTGTAGACGGTATATGTTTTAGAAAACGGCCAAGTTGATTAAGTTGATGGCACTTCAATAGTATTGCGACACTTTAAGGCTGGATCGACTGCTGATATTCTAGCTGCTTGTATGGCACATGGAAATTTTAGAGTATTTATTGTAGGATGATTGGGTATTAAAGGTGTGCATGTATTCGCACGGTGGAAACTAGAATCAGGTATGATGATTTGTGTGCCATATCGAGTTGGAGACTAGGAGTTCTCATGTACAGGCTAGGTTGTGGTGGTGGATCGTGTGTATTCGGCATCGTTTAGCGGCAATGGGGTTTTTGAGGCTTGAGTGGATCTTTGTTTGCTGGTATGTTAGATTTTGGATATGATATCGGAATTCAGACTGGTTGTCTTTGTGTTGAGTGATTCTGAACTATTGCGCTATGGGCAATACCAAAAATGCCACGAGTTGAGTGATGAAGTGCGTTGGATTATGTTCTAGCAGAGTGGTTTATATTTCAAAGAACCAGCGGACGGTTGGGAAGGATTGCTTTCTTAATTGGGCATTCGTGATGGGTGTCAGTGCAAAGGTTGCTATCATTAATTCAGTTTCGGTTTTGAGGACTTTTTGGATGCGTTTCGTATGGCTAGACATGTCGCCGAGCGAGGTTGTTGATTTTGATATTAATTTGGTGTCGGGCACTGGATCGTCTGGCTCCGATCGGAGTTGTAGTAGTGGAATCGAGCGGGATGAGTAATTGGGGTTTGCTCGGTCAATAACGTACCGGTTATGTTCTATCAGGTTTGTGTGGTATGTGTTATTTGTTTCACCGTGGGTGTAATGATTTTCTTTGGCTCTAGACATCAATTAAGCATGGTTTCGATTTCAAGCATAGTGACTTGAGGTGTTTCATGTGGAGTAGTATTTGGATAGGATCGCGTGTTGCAGCAAAGCTGTGTGGAAACATGACCTTGCAGGTCAAATTTGTGTGTCCTATTTCTATGATGTGAGACAGGGTCTCAGCCTTGTGTTGTGGCAGCACTGGTGAGTTTCAGGTACAGCTCTCTCAATTGAGTCATTTTCATGATTTGAGTACGTTCGGACCGTTTCTTATTGGTGCACGTATTATGCAAGTTCTGGCTTAGGCATGTATTGATGTGTCATGTCACCTGTGAGCACGTGATTTTTGCCCCAAGCAGTTAATTCCAAAATAAAAATACAAAAATAATTTTTGATTGAAATTGGTTGATTATTGTGTAAAAAGTATCAGTGTTTGTTTTAACTGTTGAAAATAAAGTGAAGGAAATTAAAACAAAATACAAAATGAAATCAATTAGAAAATACCAAAAATAAGATAGTT
>MU685980.1:55474-106961 GCA_026770625.1 Nicotiana glauca | reverse complement strand
CTATGCGATCGCGTAGGAGTAATGCAATCGCATAGAAGGATTTCCTGGACTTCAAGATTTACTCTATGCGATCGCAGAGGAGTAATGCGATCGCATAAAACAAACTGATGACTACCAAATTAACTCTATGCGATCGCGGAAGAACCAATGCGATCGCATAGAACAAATCAATGACTTCTCAATTAACTCTATGCGATCGCAGACATGCCTATGCGATAGCATAGAACAAAAACCTGGACACCAGCAACCAGCAAAAACACCAGATTTTCTAAGTCTAAAACATCCTGAACCACCTCCAAAACAATCCTGAGCCCTCAGGGCTTCAAACCAAATATGCATACTAACTCAATAAAATTATACGAACTTGCTCGAGCGATCAAATCGCCAAAATAATATCAAAATCAATGATTTGAGCCTTAAAATCCAAGAAATCTTTCAAAATTCATAAACTTCCAAATTTTCCAATTTAAGGCCGAAACACGTCAAACGACGTCCGTTTTCAACCAAACTTTACAGGAAGTGCTTAACCAATATATATGACCTGTACCGGGCGTCGGAACCAGAATACGAGCCCGATACCATTACTTTTTGATTAAATTTCATTTTTGTTTTCCTTAAACATTTTCAGAAAACAATTTCACAAAAAGATTCATTTCTCGGGCCTGGGACCTCGGAATTCAATTCCGGGCATACGCCCAAGTCACATATTTTTATACGGACCTCCCGAGACCGGCAAATCACTGGTCCGAGTCCGTTTACCCAAAATGTTGACCAAAGTCAACTATATCAATATAAATGTCAAAATCCTTCAAAATTTTCACATAATTCATATATTTCAACATAAAAAATTTTCGGCTTCGCGCCCGGACTGTGCACGCAAATTGAGGCAACTTTAAGTGAGGTTTTCAAGGCCTCAGAAGCTCGAAATAACTGAGAAAACAAGTGATGACCCTTTGGGTCGTTACAGAAGGAGGTGGGCCTAATGCAAATCCTGGATAGTTTTCTCACCATTGGGCCATACTAGATTGCTTCTCTCTAGCCCAAACATCCCAGGCATTTATTAACCAAACTAAATGAATTTTGACAAAGCATTAGTGTTCTAAACTACCAACTAGATTGGAATATCAAATGCAAATCTGATTTAACAAGCTGAAATATTGAATCTTTGACTTCAGATTAGATTTTTACTGTACTCGCTAATTATGATACCAATTCTATTAATATTTAATCAAGGAAGTGAAATTAAAGTAGTAAATTACCATACGTAATATTCTCAAGTTGATGGAAAACAAAATAGCTTAATGATTTGCAGAGCAAAGAATCATTTTCAGAAGTTGAAACCATTTAACCTCAATAATTGACACATATAGCCATTAAACCTATTTTCAGAAGCCATTAAACACGTTGGGACTATTTTCAGAAGCCAATGTTGGATCATACAACGTGTCAACATAAACTGTTGAATGTTTCAATGCAAATGCAGATTCTAGATTTATATTTCATGCCTGGATCTAGATTTACTGTCTATTAACAAGGTATCGAACTCTAAATGAACTTGAATTATACTAGGGAGATCCTCGGGTTACGCCGGGATGGAAAGAAAAAATGCTCCTTGGGTTATGCTAGGGAGATCCTCGGGTTATACCGAGATTGGAAAGAAAAAAGCTCCTTGGGTTATGCCAGGAAGATCCACGGGTTATGCTGAGATGGAAAGAAAAAAGCTCCTTGGGTTATGCTAGGGAGATCCACGGGTTGTGCCGGGATGGAAAGAAAAAAGCTCCTTGGTTTATGCCAGGGAGATCCTCGGGTTATGCCGGGACGGAAAGAAAAAAGCTCCTTGGGTTATGCTAGGGAGATCCTCGGGTTATGCCGGGATTGGAAAGAAAAAAGCTCCTTGGGTTATGCCGGGATGGAAAAAAAAAGCTCCTTGGGTTATGCCGGGATGGAAAGAAAAAAACACCTTGGGTTATGCCAGGGAGATCCACGGGTTATGCCGGGATATCTAGGGAATAGGACCCTATGCTACCATGATTTTTTTTCTTTTCTTTTTGGGATTTTCATTTTCACATTCTTTTCCTTCTTTATTTTTTCTTCTTTTAATTTTATTCTTATTTTCTTCCTTTTATTTAGAAAAAAACATGAAAGAATTTGGGGAAACTTCCCTTTTTGGTCGGTTCCCTACTGCAAAGCTGTTTCAGCGCTTGCGCATTTCTTTTCTCTTTTGGGTTGCACCTGCTTCATGCATGGTTGCTTTGAATTACATTTGTTTAACCTTCAACAAAGAACGATTTGTTAGTTTGAAATGGTGGTTGGTTTTGTGGCCTTGATCATCTCAATTGCTTGATCCCGACCCAATTTCTGTTGAGAACCTTGCTGCTTGTTGGTCTTGAGGGGGAATCTCTTTTCAAACTGACAGGACTCAACTTTGGGAGTTCGTGATGACTCGCCCATGTTGGCTCTGGCCTTTTCACTTTATTCTTCTCTTAGGACCTTTGCCTTTGAATTCCTTTCTTTTCCAATGTCTTTTCTTTGAAAGCATCAAACACCACGGTCAGTCGGGACTAGCCTGACGCACCCGCTGAGGCTGGGTATTTTTTTTGGCTTTTGCCAGGCGAAACCCTATAAAACCAGTCCTGCCACCTTTCTTTGTAATAGTCCCAGAACCAGAGTTAAACCGAAAGGGATTCAAAGAAGAAGTACACAAAAAGGCAAGCATATGAGTTTAAAGAGAAGCGTGCCTTTCAGGGGAAAAGAAGGACTTATCAGGGGTGCATGCTGGCTTCAAATGAACATGACATGCTTCTTGAGCTGGACGCCTGACCCACACAAACCTTCCAGCTTCTCGTGAACCCATTGATCCGCATTTCAAAACCAGGGAACCTGGCCAGGACTCTTTTAGTGGTGAGATGTCCTGTTTTCGGCCCATAGCGCCCTTTGTGAATTTTCGCTAATTGACCTCTCTCATTTCTCTTCTCACTGTCACCCGACAGTGCTCTTTATGAGTTTCACCAAGCATACTCTCTCATTTTAATTTCTCTACTCACCGTCATCTTATGGTGCCCGAAGGTTTTCACTAATAAGACTCTCTCATTTTATTTCTCTCAATTTGAAATGCATCAGATTCCAACAATGATGTTTTTTTTGCCTTTGACAATTGATCGGAAGGACTTGAACAAGGTCTTTGGGTAAAAAGGATTTCGGGCGGAACTACAACTTTTGGAACCGTTTTTGCGGGCTCATGGCCGAACCATTATATCATCTGCCCCAGTTTCAACTTTTGGGGAAATTGGGATTTTTGTTTTGGTGTGACTGAACCTCAGCAAGAGGCTGCCTATGTATCCTTTCGGAATCAAGTCAAACGTAGTTCAGGAAAATAATTTTTTTTTGTTTTTGTTTTGTTTTTTCTTTTTCTTTTTAATTTTTTATTTTTTTTTCAATAGTACTTCCGGGTTCCAAAGAGGGTGAATAAAGAAGCGTAATCGGCTCAAAGGGTTTACGAAGGATTGATAGTGTTTGGGGTAGCGAGAAGGAAAGATTTCGTCATCTCAATTACACAAAATCCATCGTCGCGGGAGGCCTAGACATAGTACCTTTTTACTGCACCTGCATTGACTGCTGTTTCAGGATCGTTTCCTTCGATGTCTCCTAGATACAGTGCTCCTCTTGGCAATATCTTCCGGATTATGTATGGACCCTTCCAATTAGGAGCAAATTTTCCTTTTGTTTCCTGGTGATGAGGGAGAATGCGTCTCAGCACGAGTTGTCCCACTTCGAAATTCCTAGGACGCATTTTTTTGTTGTAGGCGGGGGCCATTCTTTGTTGGTACAACTGCCCGTGACAAACTGCGGCCATCCGTTTTTCATCAATTAATGACAACTTCTCCAGTCGGGTCTCAACCCACTCACTGTCCTCAATTTCCGCTTCAACAATTATTCAGAGCGAAGGGATTTCTACCTCTGCAGGTATGAAAACTTCAGTTCTGTAAACCAACAAGTACGGGGTCGCTCTGATTGATGTATGCACTATGGTACAATATCCGAGTAATGCAAAAGTCAGCTTTTCATGCCATTACCTGGAACTTTGAATCATCTTCCTCAAAATCTTCTTGATGTTCTTATTTGCCGCTTCGATGACACCATTGGCTTTAAGCCGATAAGGAGTAGAGTTTCTATGCGTTATCTTGAACTGTTCGCATACCTCTCCCATCAGATGACTGTTCAAGTTCGCGGCATTGTCGGTAATGATCATTGCAGGAATGCCAAAGCGACAAATAAGATTGGAATGCACGAAGTCTACCATAGCTTTCTTGGTAACTGACTTGAGTGTGACAGCTTCAACCCATTTCGTGAAGTAATCAATTGCAACCAATATGAATCTATGTCCGTTCAAAGCTTTCAGATACCCCAAGCAATAAATGGCCAAGGTGCTGACATTGGATGAAGCTCTGTCGGTGGTGCATGAATCAAATCACTGCGCACCTAGCATTGATGGCATTTTTGAACGAAGCTAAAGCAGTCCTTCTCCATAGTTAGCCAGTAATACCCCGCTCGCAGGATTTTCTTTGCCAAAACATACCCATTCATATGAGGTCCACACACCCCTGCATGTACTTCATGCATAATTCTTCCGATTTCCTCGGCATCAACATATCTTAGCAAATTGAGGTTCGGGGTCCTTTTATACAAGACATCCCCACTTAAGAAGAAACCACTCGCATGTCGTCTAATGGTTCTCTTTTGATCTCCAGTGGCTTGCTCGGGGTATTCTTGTGTTATCAAAAATCTCTTGATATCATGATACCATGGCTGGGTGCTGGGTTCCGCCTCGACCGCATTACAATAACCATGCTTTTCTTTGATTTGAATTTCTAGAGGATCAATATGGGCATTGCCTGGGTAAGGCAGAATCGAAGCAAGAGTGGTGAGTGCATCAGCTAGTTCATTGTGACACCGAGGAATGTACCTGAATTTTATCGACTTGAACCGCTTACTAAGATCTTCCACATGTTGCCGATAGGGAATGAGCTTAACATCTCGGGTCTCCCACTCTCCCTGGGCTTGCCGAATAATCAAATGAGAATCCCCCATGATCAATAAATCTTCAACATCTTGGTTGATTGCCATATTCATGCCCATGATGCAGGCTTCATACTCAATAGTATTGTTCGTGAAGAAAAATCAGAGCCTAGCTGTAGCTGGGTAGTGCTGACTAGTGGGTGAGTTCAAGATTGCCCCTATTCCTACACCTCTAGCATTTACTGCTTCGTCAAAGAACATTTTCCAAGCACGAGTGTCCTCAAAGATTGCTTCTACTGAATTTACCTCCTCATTTGGGAAGTATGTGCTCAACGGTTGGTATTCCTCGTCAGCCGGGTTTTCCGCCAGATGATCTGCCAATGCCTGGGCTTTCATTTTCGTGCGAGTGACATAGACTATGTCAAATTCAGTGAGCAAGATTTTCCATCTTGCCAGTCTCCAAGTGGGCATCGGTTTCTGGAATATGTACTTCAAAGGATCCAACATGGTTATGAGGTAGGTAGTGTGGGCTTGAAGATAATGTCTCAACTTTTGAGCGACCCACGTCAAAGCACAACACGTTCTCTCCAACAAAGTGTATTTAGCTTCGTAACTGGTGAACTTCTTATTCAGATAGTAAATTGCCTGCTCTTTCTTGCCGGTTATATCATGTTGCCTGAGGACACAACCAAAAGAATTTTCTAAAATCGTCAGATACAAGAAAAGAGGTCTCTCTGGCTCCGGTGGGACCAAAACTGGAGGATTTGACAGATATTCCTTGATCTTGTCGAAGGCCTCTTGACATTCAGATGTCCATTTGATTGCTGCATCTTTCTTCAATAGTTTAAATATGGGCTCACATATGGTAGTCAGTTGAGCAATGAACCGACTGATATAATTTAGCCTGCCCAATAAGCTCATCACATCCTTCTTAGTTCTCGGAGGAGGTAGATCTCGAATAGCCTTTATCTTTGTTAGATCTAACTCGATACCTCTCCTGCTGACTATGAAACCTAGGAGTTTGCCTGATGGGACTCCGAAGGCGCATTTAGTCAGATTCAGCTTCAAATCATACTTGCACAGTCGGTCAAAGAACTTTCTCAAATCTCGAATGTGATCACTCTAAGTTCTGGACTTGATGATTACATCATCCACATACACCTCTATCTCCTGATGTATCATGTCGTGGAAGATGGCAGTTATGTCTCTCATATAGGTTGCTCCGGTATTCTTCAGTCCAAACAGCATAACCCGGTAACAGTAAGTACCCCAGGGTATAGTGAAGGCTGTCTTCTCGGCGTCTTCTTCATCCATCAACACCTGGTGATATCCTGCATAATAATCCACGAAGGACTGTATCTCATGTTTGGCGCAGTTATCAACAAGGATGTGGATATTGGGCAAAGGGAAATTATCTTTGGGATCTGCCCTAATCAAATCTCGGTAGTCCACACACACCCGGGTTTTCCCATCTTTCTTTGGCACCGGAACTACGTGGGCCAACCATGTGGTATATCGGACCACTCGGATTACCCCCGCTTTCAACTGTTTTGTGATTTCTTCTTTGATCTTATCACTGATATCAGTCTTAAACTTTTTTTGCTTTTGCTGAACTGGAGGACAATCGGGGTAAATTGGCAATTTATGCACCACTAGATCAACGCTCAGTCCTGGCATGTCATCATATGACCAAGCAAACACGTCTTTAAACTCAAATAGGAGTTGGATTATTGCATCTCGAGTTTTCTCATCTGTGTGAATGCTTATTTTGGTTTCCCTTATTTCTTCGGCTGTTCCCAAATTAATCGGTTCAGTGTCATTCAGATTTGGCTTAGGTTTGTTCTTAAATTGTTCCAGTTCTCAATTTATTTCCCTAAAAGCCTCTTCTTCATCATATTTTGGTTCTTGATTCATTATTTCACAGTTAGACAGCTTGTTTGGATCTGGGCGTGAAGTCCGCAATCATGTCATGTTATTTAAAGCCGCATTATTATAATTGAAAATAAAGATGCAAAAGGAAAACAACAAAAATTAGAAAGAATAAAGAGCAAGTGCACGATGAAATATTGATTTCATTTCTTGGAATTTGGAAAGATAACAGGGTTTACATTCGGGAATTTAAGGACAAGAACTAAAAGAAACATCCGAGTTACACCCTGAAATAACTCGGGATGCAGAAAAAGTGGCAGGGCTAGTCTATCGGGACTCCCACCTTATCGGGAATGGCATGGCCTTCCAGTTTTGGAGTTTAGCATCTGGTCCCATATATAGCACCTCAGCGGTGCTAGTGCCCTCCCCTGGCTGAGCCATGTGGGTCTCATAAAGCATTTATCTCATAACTCCACATATATCTTCGATTTCCTCAGCTGTGAACACCTCATCCTCTTCTTCTTCACCATACTTAGGCTTGATGAAAGTATCATAAATATGTGGCAATGATTGTGGCAGTACCCATCCTTCATTCTTTCTTTCATCTGCCTATTTTTCATCATCTGGGTAGGGTGGAAGCCTATCCCGAATAACTTTTCTGCTGCGGGTAAGGTTACTGGCTTTGATATTCCTTGTAGATCTTTTCCCAATCTTTTTCCTGGCTTGAAACCATGTCTAATCATCTCTTTAGCCACCATAATTGAAGCATTAGACATGAAAGGTTGGGGGCAAGGATTTCCCTCCTCGTACTGATCTGCCACCACAATTTCAAAGGCTTGATAAACAATATGTTCACTTCCTTCCCTCGCCTCCAAACATGGGATAGATGGGTCCCGATAAATGGACTGCTCGTCTTCTCCGTGGACCACAATTTCCTGATCTTTATACTCTAATTTCACCATTTGGTGGAGGGTGGAGGTTACGACTCGCGCAACATGAATCCAGGGCCTCCCTAGAAGAAAGTTGTAAGATGTATCCATGTCCAACACCTGGAAAGTCACCTCAAAATCCACCTGGCCGATAGTTAATATCAGATCAATTTCTCCGATGGTATCCCTCTTAATGCCATCAAAAGCTCTTATGCAGACATTATTGGGACGAATCCTTCCAGTCCCGATTTCCATTCTTTGAAGTGTGGAGAGTGGGCAGATGTCAACACCTGGGCCTCCATCCATCATAACTCACTTGACATAGTAACCTTCATACTTGATAGTCAGATGTAAAGCTTTGTTGTGGGCCGTCCCTCTGGAGGCAAATCATTTTTACTAAAGGAGAGTTGATTGATGGCGAAGAATCTTTCTACCATTCTTTTGAGCTGTTCGGCTGAAGTTTTGACTGGCACATATGCCTCATTCAAAGTTTTCATTAAGATCTTCTAATGTTCGGAGGATTTCGTCACTAGTGACAGCAACAACACTTGTTCAGGATTTTTCCTCAATTGATCCACTATCTCATAATTAGGCATCTTCATTTTCTGGAAGAAAGCCTCTGCTTCCTCAGTACTTACTGGCTTTTTGGATGGAAAGCGCTTTCGTGTGGCATTGTTTACCTCCTGTACATTTGAATATTTCTCAACAAAGGTCTTTCCCGGAACTTCTCCCGAGATTTCTTTGCCCTTGTATGCAACCACTGTCTGCTGATATTTCCATGGCACCGCAGAAGGGTCTGTCATTGGCTTCTATGGCACACGTCCAATAACCACTAGCTTATTTAGCCGAGGCGGTTTCATTGTCCCCCCTACCACATAAGCTCCTTTTGGTACATACATTTGTGTTCCTTTTTTTTACTTCAAATTTCTTTGGAGTGCTCACAACCAGTGGCTTTTCTTAGCGACCTTGCGGAACATAGAGAATTCCATTTTTAGGAAGCACCGTCTCTGCTTTCATTTTAGCCTTTTTCTCAGGTCCAGTCTTGACAATTATATTCTTCTTCTCCCTTTTTTCTTGCTTTGGGGCAGCCTTGGGCTTCCTTTCTACATCGGCGATAGAAATTATGGCTTTTAAGGCTGGATTAAACTCCCTGTCTTCACAAATCATCCCGATTACAGGCCCGTTATTTTGAGCGGGCAACGGATTATTGGTCATATTTGGGGGTTCCTCGTCCCTCAACACTATTTTTCCTTGTTCTATCGAATCTTCTACGGCTTTCTTCAACGTCCAACAGTTGTCTGTACTATGCCCCTCGAATCCTGAGTGATAAGAACATCGGACGCCCTGCTGATAGGATGGTGATTTCGGGTTTTGCCTATTTTGGGGTATGGGTTGCAGCAAATTCATTTGAACAAGCTTTGGGAACAAAGTGGAGTAAGGTTCACCGATGGATGTAAAGTTTGGCCTTCTAGGTGGTTCCCGAGGACGGAAGTTATTCTGTGGAGGTCAAGGATTATAGTGGTTCTGGTGAGGAGGCTGATTTCTTTGGAAAAGAGGTTGATTTCTGTTGGCCTATGGCTGCGGCTGGCAAAGGGTTGAGCATTCATGACCGCATAAGGTGGGGGAGCATAAGCCATATTAGAATGAGGATAGTAGTGTTAAGGGGTTCTTTTGGAGAACACATGTCTAGGAGCCCGGTATCTTCTTCCCCCTATGCTGCCATAACCGTTTCCTCTTTCTTTTTACGTTTGGCCATTCCTCCAAACCCTCCTTGGATGGTTTGGGAGGTTGCTCTGATGGCCGACCGACTCAAAATCCTACCCGTTTTCGAACCGTTCTCTACCATTTCACCAATCTTGATTGTCTCTGCAAAAGGCTTGCCCATGGCCGACATTATGTTTTGGAAGTAATCTGCCTCCTGAGCCTGGAGGAAGACAATGACCATTTCTATTTCATCCATGGGAGGTTTCACCCTCGATACCTGTTCACGCCATTTAATAGCATACTCTCTGAAGCTTTCTGAAGGTTTCTTCTTCAAATTTGCCAAAGAATTCCAGTCTGGTACGATGTCAATGCTATATTAAAACTGCCTTACAAAATCTCTGGCAAGATCGTCCCAAATGTGCCATCGTGAGACGTCTTGGTCCATATACCATTCTAAGGGAATTCCTACTAAGCTCTCTCCGAAGTAAGCTATCAACAACTCTTCTTTTCCACCGGCCCCACACAGCTGATTACAATACTTTTTCAAGTGAGCGATGGGATCGTCATGCCCATCATACTTTTCAAACTTTGGCGTTTTAAACCCCGAGGGCAGGTGCACATGAGGGAACATGCACAGATCTGTATAAGAAATACTTTTTTGCCCACTCAAGCCTTACATATTCTTTAAACTCTGCTCAAGGCTCCTCATTCTTTTCGCCATCTCGTCCTGTTCAGGAGCTTTGGGAGTTTTATCTTGACCTGGCGTAAGATCATATGGTGGTGGCTGAGAGTAAGTATATTGAGGATATTGAGGAGGATCAGCCTGAAATACAGCATTTTCTAAGGTGAAAACCGAAGGGTCGAAAGCATGCTTTGGTAGTGATGGTTGTGTTGTAGCAGAGCATGGTGGAGTAGTGAAAATGTTAGGAGCTGCTCCTGATGGGAACACCTAGAGGCAGACCTCAGAAGGTGTTCCTACGAAGTGAGCGGTCATAGTAGGCTGTCCCAACGGAGTATTTGAGTGACTAATGGGGACGTTGGAATTACCCCCAGATCTAGGAAATAGTTCAAGAAATCTAGGGATGGCGCTTGGAGGTTCTCTTCTATTGGTCACCATGAGTCAGAGACAGAGTATTCGATTCTCTTCGGCTATGACAGACTCAGATGCTGGGACCCCTAAGATGGGGCTATCTTCAGATATAGGAATTGCGGGCGAAGTCATTTCTGTAGACATTTCCAAACTGCCTTTCGATCTGGTAAAGTATTGATGCGATGCTAGTGTACCACAACCAACCACCGTTTCTAAAAGGTAAGCTGGAATTGACAGCAACAACGGTTAGTTTGAAACAAATAACAGATAGGTAACCGCACATTGGGGTGTGATGCACCTATACAGTTAAATAAGTATCTACATGTTTACTATGGTTGCATGCGTCATCCCAGCTTTTCTTTTAGTTTCCTTGCTTTTCTTTCTCTTTTTTTTTCTCTCATTTTTCTTTTCCCTTTGTTTTCATTTTCTGCTCTTCCTTTTTCTTTTTCCGTGGTTTTTCTATCGATTCCTTATTTTCTTCTTTTGCGTTTCTTTTCCTCTCTTGTTTTTCTTTTATTTCCTTCACTCGCATTTCCCTTTTTTTTAATTTCTTTTTCTTAGGGTTACGGTCGAATCTTATGGATATTGCCTACATATCATGACCCTGCATGAATCAGACCAAGCGTAGTTCTTGCAAGTTAATGCAAAAATAAGGAAACAATTTTTGGGATTTTTTCAATTTTTCATTAATAAAACCCCGATTACAAAAGATACTAGACTATTTGTTTTTCTTAAAAGTAAAATTACAAAACAGACTCAAAAGAAAAATACAAACTCGATAACTAGGAATACATCAAAGCTTCAAATCCTGGGGCCCGCAGGGCATCATTCGGCATCGCCGCAGGCCTACGTGCAAGACCCCTTTGCAACTGATCTAAATCATTCATAACCTGACGAACAAATATCATCACTGAAGCAAAGAACGTCGTACGACCCTTTCGTTCACCAGCTTGACATTTCATAACAATATAATTTGCAATGCCTCTGATTCTTTCCCTGACCCGGCCCTTTTTCTTGGAGTAGTCGGCTTATCTGTTGGTTACGAGCCTCTAACACCTGGGAGTCATGGAAGTGATGGTCTTCTAATAGTTTTGTTTCCTTCTCCATCTCATCAATTAGCCCATAGTATTGTTCCCTCTCAGCCTGAAATTCTTTGTCTTGCCGGGCCGCCTTATCTTCAAGGGTGTTCATTTTTCTCTTCATATTAGCAATGGTTCCCTCATAGTTCCTTTTCATTTGTTGTACAAACTGGGCTCTTTCCTCTGTCTTCTTTGCACACTGTGCCCGAAGTTTTTCCATGTTCCCTTCATATTTCTCCAATTCTTCCTGACATTCTATGACTTGCTTCTTCAGCCATTTTATCAATCCCTCGTCGGACCGACTTCTTTCTTGACTTTTAGCGGCTATTTTTATTTGTTGAATTTGAGCCTTGAGAGCTTCATTCTCTTGGTCCAGTTTCTTTTTAGCACGTTCATCAGTTGCGGCCTGTACACTCTTTTCAAATTGAAGATCTCGGACCTGTTGCTCCAATTTCCCTATTCTTGCTCGGTATTCCCTTTCCTTGGCTAGCCAATCCCACTACACCTAGGCCCCGTCGGTGAATTGTTGTACATGTGGCCTTTTGGCGGGTCTCTCAGGGATGTGAAATCTTTTGCCAAACCAGTTCAAGTATTTGGGATGCACTTCGCCTCTGGATAAATTTTGTACTATAGTCAGGCTCAAGTAATCGACACTCATTCCATATTTGTCGAATTTTTCCTTCCGGAAATACAGCTTTTGGACCTAACTCGATGATTTGTCAGCTCAAGTCTTCATCATTGTGAATCGTTTGGAATCTTCCTAGTTGCCTCAAGACTTGGTAGGGAGCGTAAGGTTGGATGCTTCGGATGCCCATCAAAAGAATATAAGGTACTTCCGCCGATGTGTACATAGCCTCAGTAGCAAGAAGCCATCCAAAAGCCCATTCAACTTTATCTGCAGTCAAAGATCTCAAGCATGACAACCAAGCCTCAGTGCCCTCGGGGAACTCAATACCTGTTACCCTGGTGCCGAACTCCGCAATACAACTCAGCCCAGTTAAACCGTAGTTCATATACCCTGTGCGATGACAAAGGTGCTCCTGTATCCATAGCTGTAGAAACACATTGCAACCCTGGAAGAATTTTATACCTTCTCGGCACATAGTTAAAGCTCGGTACATTTCCACCACAATCAAGGGAACCACTGTGCTAGTAGTCTTCTTTATGGCAACATCCAACATTCTTACAAGGGCGATGTCTATGTGACCATATTTTCTTAGACAGACTACGACTCCCAGAAAAGCTACCATGAATGCCAATCCCCACCGGGCCTCCCATTTATCTTTGTTCCCCGCATGTGTTAAATCGGTGTTAGGATCCTCAAAACCTTTCGGGTTGCCATATCGGTGATATAAGAAATGCTGTGTGCACAAACCTTCTGCTAGATGCGGATCTTGAATGTCCCGACTGATGCTCAACAAGTCCAAGAATCTGTGAAGGGTTACCGGCCTCGGTGCTAATTGGTATCTACTCCTGAGGTTCCCGTGGAGACCTGCATATCCTGCAATCTCCTCCAGTGTGGGTATAAGCTCAAAGTCCGAGAACCAGAATACAGTACGAGTTGGGTCCCAGAATGGTATCAGTGCCTCAATAATATCTGTTCTTGGTTTGATGTTCAACAAATCAACGAGACCACCCAAAACCTTGACCACATATTCTCTGCTACCTTTTCCCAAATCATTCCACCACATGTGGAGCTTTAAAGGGATCTCACTCAGGACTGAGAAGGTTTCAATGTCAGTGGTATTCATCGTGCACATTTATTTTGAAGGGGATTTAATGACTTATTTTGACCTAACAGACAAAAATGGCTATTTTTGCAAAAAAAATTATTTATTTAGAAAACAAGGACTTGGTTTTGCAGATACGACCTTTCAGCACTTCTAGGAGGAAGATTTTAAGGCTGTGCCCGCAAACCATTTAAAAAATGACTCAGGATGGCTGTTCTTGCCAAAACAGCCTTCCGGCGCACTTTTGGGGGCATTCGGCTTATTTTAACAAGAATGGCATCACTCGAATTATTTATAAAAAAAAATTAAAATTTTGACATTTTTTGGCTATTTTTGCAAAAGGGAGGTTGGACCCGATGAGGGTTGCCTACGTATCTCACATCCGGTGAGAATCAAACCGGCGTAGTTCGGGCAGATTTGCCAAAATCAAATATATTTTTTGAACAACATTTTTCATTTTTTGTCAAATATTTTTCTTTCCAATTTTTTTAAAAAATTTGGTAGCATTTCGGTACTATTTGGACATTGGTTTTTCAAAACAAATGGCTATTTTTCTCAATTTTCACCCATTATATACAAGCCGGTCAACATGGAAAGCCGAGCAAATAAATGCGCAAGTAACACTTAAGATGCATCAGGATAGTCTTTCATTTCAGGTCACCTGTCCTAGACGGACCCAACCCCTGTGTTGAGTCCCCTAAGTCAAATGCACATGATGCAAACAAACGTTCCTACTAGGGATCCGGTACGAGATTTTGTTCTTCTAGGTTTAAGCCCTAGGTTTATTGGTCTAGACCTGGCTTACGCGAGCGGACAACTCGAGCCGAGGGGGAGGCAACGTACCGGGGATACAAAATCTCCCCGGCTTAGCAACTTATCCGAACCTCATTCCGAATGGGAAAAGACTCTAAACAGAAGAGAAACTACATGAAGTGCACCCTTCTCCATGATGTAGAGGACTCAGAGAGAGGAAGGGATTCGTAACAGTTTATATTTACAATTCACAGAATATCAAAGCGGTAAAATATCTAATACATATAGCATGGAACATGTAGGAAAATCAGATAAAGCCAAATATAACAATTATACTAAGCTTGAATTCTTGAACCCTGAATCGAAATTCTGGGTTTGTATCCCTAGCAGAGTCGCCAGAGCTGTCACACCTCTTTTTTTACACACCTACCCCGAAGGATAGTGTATAAGGGAGTTTTTTCACTTTAAGTGACATTATTCGAAATGAGATTATTTATTTGATTTCTTCAGAGTCGCCACTTGGGATAGGTTTGGCTTTTGGTGTCCCAAGTCACCGATTTTACTTGAATCCCAAATCGAGCAAAGTTTTCGACATCCCAATTGGAGTCTGTGAACCAGAAATTCTGAATAAGGAATTCTGTTGATCCGAGGGAAGGTGTTAGGTACCAGATCCCGTGGTTCTAGCACGGTCTCTTAAACTATTATAAATGGCAAAAATCTGATTTTTATACATTATCCTATAGTGCAATTTTTAGAATTATTCACCGCTTGTGATTAAATTTTTTTTAAGAAACTGAACGTCGTTTAAAAAAGTATTTTTTGGATCACGTCACATGAAATGCACCCGGATCCTCGACACATTTTTATTCAACGTTTTGGGATTTGGATTTGGGTTGCATGAAATGCACACCCGTATTTAGGAAGGTAAAATTATTAAAAAAACGTCCCTAAAGCGACTAACGTGTTATTAACTTTGCTGGGGGCCATGAAAATTCGCTTAATGGCACGTCCCAAATTCTACGTATTTTAATATAAACATTGAGGGCCACGCAATTTATGCATTTTTGTTTGGCGCGGCGCAACTCATTTATTTTAAGGACATCCTAAAGCAAATTATTATTTTTCTATTGAATTTGTCTCTAAAAGGACCTAATTAATTAACATTACACAATTTGGGCTTCAAATTCAAGTTCGAACTGAAACAAGAGGAAGATCTCTTAATTTAAATCCGCTACCTAATTTGGAAGGCTCAAAATTGATTTTTTGTTTTTGTTTTTGTTTTCAATGAGACTATCAATTTGATCAAAGGCTTTCAACAATTAATTTCCATATTTGGGACCAGTCATGAAGAAATAGAAATCAAACTGCCCAGGCCCTTAATTAATTGAGTTGGAGGGAGGTGGGCCTGGCGCAAATCTCGGATAGTTTTCTCACCATTAGGCCATACTAGATCGCTTCTCTCTAGCCCAAACAGCCCAGGCATTTAAAAACCAAACTAAATGAATTTTGACAAAGCATTAGTGTTCTAAACTACCAACTAGATTGGAATATCAAATGCAAATCTGATTTAACAAGCTGAAATATTGAATCTTTAACTTCAGATTATATTTTTACTATACTCGCTAATTATGATACCAATTCTATTAATATTTAATCAAGGAAGTGAAATTAAAGTAGTAAATTACCATACGTAATATTCTCAGGATGATGGAAAACAAAATAGCTTAATGATTTGAAGAGCAAAGAATCATTTTCAGAAGTTGAAACCATTTAACCTCAATAATTGACACATATAGCCATTAAACCTATTTTCAGAAGTCATTAAACACGTTGGGACCATTTTTAGAAGCCAATGTTGGATCATACAACGCGTCAACATAAACTATTGAATGTTTCAATGCAAATGCTGATTCTAGATTTATATTTCATGCCTGGATCTGGATTTACTATCTATTAACAAGGTATCGAACTCTAAATGAACTTGAATTATACTAGAACTATACTAAACAAGCTGCACTTATAAAAACCAAATACAGTCCAGTACAGTCCAGCTTTTTTAGTACAATGAATACATCTACCAAATTATGCAACTACTCAAGGTATAATAGGCTAATGAAATAATAAAATCTACAGCAGAGATCAAACACCAATTTTATTTCAATTTTGTCGACTTGAGAAGCTACATCAGATCAGCTTTAAAGGTGTGTACCTGGAAATAGAATGAAATGTGAGAGAAGAGCCAAGTCAACAGCAGTAAACATCAGTTAAAACCACAGCAATGGGAGCAGTTTCAACCCAAAAACATCACAGTATTTCCCAGGAATAATTGGCAGGAGAATGAACAACAATAAATCAGCAAATACAGGTCTGATTGGATCAAATGCACTCGAAACACCTAGAATTCCCTGAGCTTGAAATAAACCAGATTTGGATAATACCTAAACCATTTTTTATTGTAGGAACTGGGAATTCGACTAAAAACTGGAATGCAGATGCTCAATCTTCAGTTTTTTTGGATTTTGAATTTCAAATTTTCAGTAGTTTAAAGCTTGTGGAAATTGTTTTGGGGGGAACTTTCAGATCCTACTTGTTGGGGAATTTTCAGGTGTTAGAAAAACTTTTTTAAGAAGGTAGTAAAGACTGCCTTTTATAGGCAAAAAGTAAGGGCAACCCTCATATTTCTATTTTACCTTTAGACCCTCTTTCATTTTCAGATTTTTAGCTATTTAGTCCCTAAAATTTTGACTTGTTGCCCAAGTTATTGCACTAAAACTACTGAAGTTTTAATTAAACCCTCCATTAGAAGGTTCTAGGAGATTCCAGCATTGTTTTCTATTTTAGGAACACCTACACTACCCTTGTTCTTACCCCTAAATTACATAGCCTATCAGACTAAACCCCCCCCCCCTCCCCTTTAAATTTGTCAAGAGATGACCATGGTTAACTTTCAAAGATTGGGAAAATTTCAGTAATAACCAACAAATCCCAATCAAAACCCAAACCGTAAATTGGACTGCAAGAATCTAACTAAACCTAATTTAAGACTTGAATTAATACTAATCAAAATGTGTCCTAAAACTAAAATTGTTATTATTAAACTAAAAGAACAGTAAACTAATGACCAGGACAAATAATTCAAAATGAAAACGAAGTAAAGAATTGACATGATATAGCAACGATAACGAACATGGAATCAAAATCAGAATAAGAACAAAATTTAAAATGCCCGATTATAATCAGAATCCTAAACTAAACACAAAATAAGAACTAAAAGTGATAAAAACAAACAAAAATAGAAAAACAAGAATAAGAATCCTGAATGAGGAGAAAACAGAAAAGAGAGTAAAAGAAAAAATGAAATACCTCTGAATTTAGACTTGGACTCGAATCTGGTAGGTTTTCTTGGCATTATTTGGATTAAAACCGTCCTTAATCATGTGTTTTCATGAGAAAACACATGATTAAGGGCTATTATAGCCCAAAATCAGCAAATCCCAAAACATTGAGAAATTAGGGTTCTGGATAAATTTTCGATCTAAGATTCGAACCGTTTGGGGAAGATTCGAAGATTATTGACTGTAGATTCGGAAGGAGGAGGGTGAGGAGAGGCCTTGGTGTTAATTTGATAAAGTTTGGGTGAGTTAAGGTTTGGCCGGAATCTTTGATTCAAGATTTGACGACTTTGATGGGGATTCGAGGGAAAGGGTTTGGGGATTTAGAAAGAGGAGAAGAAAGCAGTTCCATGGTGTAATTTTGGAGTCATTTGGAGTTTCGCCGCCGCCGTAGGCGATTTACGGTCGGCGGCGGAGGGCAGAGGAGGGGTGGCGTTACGCCGGTACGTAACAGAGGTTCTGAGAGATGATCAGATGGGGGGGGGGGGGGTCAGGTCCCACCATTTTATATCTAATGATCATTAGTTTCGAGCCGTTGGATCTAGTATCCTCAACGGCTGAGATCAAAATAATACTAAACGACGTCATTTTGAATTAAAAAGGGTGGACCTGGTGGGCTAAAGTGGACTGGGCAATTTGAACGAGTTTGGGGTTTTGGGCTCGAATTTATGGCCCAAAAATGGTGGCCTGATCCCTTTTCTTCATTTCAATTTCTTTTTGTTTGTTTTCTCCTCTTTTCTTTTTTATTTATTTTAATTTTGGATTTTATTAAGTACAAAATTAAAATATAGCCAAAATCTAATTTAATTCTAAAATAAGGCTAACTAATTCTTAAAAATTAAACAAATCCTAGTTTAAGGAAAAAATCAAGAATTTGGAAGTAAAACAATATAAAGGACTATTTTTAATTATTTTCTCCTATTTTCAATTATGTTAATTAATCTAAAAATCTAGAATTGGGTCCTAAATGCAAGTACGCTATTTTGTAAATTTTTTTCCATTTTTTATGACAACTAAAAATGTACACAAAATGCAAATAACACACAAAATCATGCAGTTAATTCCTAAAAATTCAAATACTAAAAGCAAAATTCTAATTTTAATGAATTCTATAGGAGTAATTTAAGCGCGGCAAAAATCACGTGCTGATAAGGGGTGATCAGCCGCAGCAGTCGAGGTCTTGCCATGCTTGTGGTGATCCGAGGCATATTGTCAGGTTTTGCCCTCGAGTTTTGAGCAGCTCTCAACATCAGAGTTCTCGTGCTATGATTCAGGAACCGGAGGTTCCACAACCTACCCAGCCAGCTAGAGGCGATGTCAGAGGTGTTAGAGGTGGAGGTAGAGGTCTTAGAGGTGGAGTTCATGTCGCAAGAGGTAGAGGCCAGCCAGAAGCCAAGCCAGAGGCTGAGTCTTCAGGTGCAGACATTACAAGTACCATTCTGATTTGCATTAGAGATGCTTCATTGCTATTTGACTCTGGTTCTACGTATTCGTATGTGTCGTCCTATTTTGCACCATACTTGGTCATGCCTAGTGATGCTATGAGTATTCCTGTCTATGTATCTACACCGGTGGGATTATCCAATAGTGGTCGACCGAGTGTATCGTTCCTGCGTAGTAGTGTTTGAGGGTCTTGAGACCCGTGTTGATTTATTGCTCTTGGACATGGTGTATTTCGACGTTATATTAGGGATGGATTTTGTTGTCCCCGTATCATGCTATCTTGGATTGTCACGCCAAGACCGTGACCTTGGCTTTGCCAAATTTGCACCGTTTGGAGTGGAGAGAGACCCTAGGGCATACCACCCGCAGAGTTATCCCATAGGTGAAGGCTCGACACATGGTCAGGAAGGGGTGTTTAGCCTATCTGGCATATGTTCGCGATTCCAGCGCAGAGGTCCCTTCTATTGATTCTGTTCCTATTGTTCGGGAGTTCCCCGAGGTTTTCCCTTCAAATTTGATGGGTATGCTGCCCGACAGGGACATTGATTTCTGTATTGATCTGGCTCCGGGCACGCGGCCCATTTTTATCCCTCCGTATTGCATGGCCCCACCAGAGTTGAAAGAGTTAAAGTATCAGTTGCAGGATTTGCTAAAGAAGGGTTTTATCTGACCTAGTGTTTCTCCTTGGGGTGCATCGGTGTTATTTGTGAAGAAAACTGATGGTTCGATGAAGATGTGCATAGATTACTGGCAGTTGAACAAGGTAAATATTAAGAACAAGTATCCACTACCGAGGATTGACGATTTGTTCTACTAGCTTCGGGGTGCAAAGGTGTTTTCAAAGATAGACTTGAGATCTGGCTACCATCAGCTGAGGATTTGGGTGTCTGATGTCCCTAAGGCAGCATTCCGCTCTCGGTATGGGCATTATGAGTTCTTGGTCATGTCATTTGGGTCGACAAATGCTCCGACAACATTTATGGAGTTGATGAACTGAGTGTTCAGGCCTTATTTGGACTTTTTCGTGATAGTCTTTATTGATGATATTCTAGTGTACCCCCGCAGCCAGGAGGAGCACGAGCAGCACCTCAGAGTGGTTCTTCATACTCTGAAGGATAGTCGATTATATGCTAAGTTCTCGAAGTGTGAGTTTTGGTAGTTTTGTTGTATTTCTAGGTCATATTGTATCAGCAGAGGGTATTTATATGGACCTGAAGAAGATTGAGGCAGTCAAGAACTGGCCTCGACCAGCATCAGCTATAGAGATTCGGAGTTTCTTGGGGTTAGCAGGCTACTACCGTCGGTTCATGGGGGTTTTTTCATCTATTGCAGCCCCAATGACCAGACTGACCCATAAGGGCGCCCAGTTCAGATGGTCGGATGAGTGTGAGGCGAGATTTCAGAAGCTCAAGACAGCTTTAACTACAGCACCGATATTGGTTTTGCCCACAGGTTCAGGGCCCTGTACAGTCTATTGTGATGCTTCCTGTATTGGGCTTGGTGCAGTATTGATGCAGGATGGCAGAGTTATTGCCTATGCTTCGAGGCAGTTGAAGATCCACGAGAAGAATTATCCGGTTCATGATCTAGAGTTGGCAGCCATTGTTTATGCTTTGAAGATTTGGAGGCATTATTTATATGGGGTGGCGTGTGAGGTGTACACTGATCATAAGAGTCTTCAATACTTGTTTAAGCAAAAGGAGTTGAATTTGAGGTGGAGGAGATGGTTGGAGTTATTGAAAGGTTATGATGTTACTATTTTGTATCACCCGGGGAAAGCCAATGTGGTGGCCGATGCATTGCGTAAGAAGTCCGCCAGCATAGGTAGTCTTGCTTATATTCTGGTAAGCCAGAGGCTGCTTACTTTGGATATACAGGACTTGGCCAATCGATTTGTGAGGTTGGATATTTCTGAGCCTAGCATGGGTGTTAGCTTGCACGGTCGCTCCTTCTTCATTATTGGCACGTGTTCGTGATCAGCAGTTTGATGATCCCCATTTGTGTGTCGTGAGGGACACGGTATAGAGGGGAGGTGCCAAGAAGATTAACTTAGATGATGATGGTATCTTGAGATTGCAGGGGCGAGTTTGTGTGCCCAATATTGATAGGATTCGAGAGTTGATCTTAGCGGAGGCCCATAGTTCCTGGTATTCAATTCACCCGGTCACTGCGAATGTATCAGGATATGAGGTAGCACTATTGGTGGCATAGAATGAAGAAGGATATAGTTGCATATACGGCTCGATGTTTGGATTGTCAACAGGTTAAGTATAAGAATTAGAGGCTCGGTGATTTGTTTCAGAGGTTAGAGCTTCCCAAGTAGAAGTGGGAGAGGATTACCATGGATTTTGTTACTGGATTTTCGATGACCTGAAAGAGGTTTGATGCAATTTGGGTCATTGTTGATAGGGTGACCAACTCAGCACATTTCATTCCTGTGGCAGTCTCCTATTCATCCGAGAGGTTAGCTGAGATTTATATCCGGGAGATTGTTTGCCTTTATGGTGTGCCGGTATCTATCATTTTGGACTGGGGTACGCAGTTTACCTCACGTTTCTGGAGTGCAGTTCAGCAAGAGTTGGGCACACAGGTTGAGTTGAGCACAACGGTCAGACGGACAGTCAGTCCGAGCGGACTATTCAGATTTTGGAGGATATGCTCCGGGCTTGTGTTATCGACTTTAGAGGTTTGTGGGATCAGTTCTTGCCTTTAGCAGAGATTGCCTACAATAACAGCTACCAGTCCAGCATTCAGATGGCTCCATATGAGGCATTGCATGGTAGTTGATGTCGGTCTCTAGTTGGATGGTTTGAGCCGGGAGAGGCTCGGTTATTGGGTACAAATTTAGTATAGGAGGCCTTGGATAAGGTCAAGATCATTCAGGACATACTTCGTTCGGCTCAGTCGCGGAAAAAGAGTTATGCAGATCGTAAGGTTCGGGATGTAGCTTTTATGGTTGGTGAGCGGGTCTTGCTCCGAGTGTCGCCTATGAAGGGCGTGATGAGGTTTGGGAAGAAGGGCAAGCTTAGCCCTAGGTTCATCGGTCAGTTTGAGATTCTCGATCGTGTGGGAGAGGTGGCTTATAGACTTGCCTTGCCGCCTAGCTTGTCAGCCGTGCATCCAGTGTTTCATGTGTCCATGCTTCGGAGGTATCACGGCGATCCAGCCCACGTGTTAGATTTTAGCACTGTCCAGTTGGACAAGGATCCGTCTTATGAGGAGAGCCGGTAGCTATTCTAGACCGGCAGGTTCGACAGTTGAGGTCAAAGAGTTTTCCTTCAGTGCGAGTTCAGTGGAGAGGTTAGCCTCCTATGGCATCGACCTGGGAGTCCGAGTTTGATATGCGGAGCCGTTATCCTCATCTATTTCTCGACTCAGGTACTTCTTTCTTTTGTCCGTTCGAGGATGAACATTTATTTTAGAGGTGGAGAATGTGACAACCCAAAAGGTCATCACCTGTTTTCTCTCCTTTCTGTGCTTCCAAGGCCTTTAAAACCTCACTTTTAGTTGCCTCGATTTGTGTGCGCAGTCCGGGCATGTAGCCGAAAAGCTTAAATATGAATTATGTGCAGAAATTGATGAATTTTGATATTAGTATGATTAAAGTTGACTTTGGTCAACATTTTGGGTAAACGGACCTAGACCCATGATTTGACTATCTCGTAGGGTCCGTAGAAAAATATAGGACTTGGGCGTATGCCCGGAATCGAATTTCGAGGTCCCAAGCCCGAGAAATGAATTTTTGTATGAAATTGTTTTCTGAAATTAATTAAGGAAAATGGAAAAGAAATTTGATCAGAAGACTATGGTATCGGGCTCGTATTTTGGTTCCAGCGCTCGATACAAGTCTTATATGTGATTTAAGCGCTTTCTGTAAAGTTTGGTTGAAAACAGGCGTCGTTTGACGTATTTTAGACTTAAAAATGGAAAATTTGTGTTTTATAAAAAATTGGAAGAAATCATGCGATTTGAGGCTTGATTCTATGTATATGATGTTAGTTTGGAGATTTAATCACATGGTTAAGTTCGTAGGATGTTGTTGAGTTAGTGTGTGTGTTTGGTTAGGAGCCCCGAGGGCTCGGGAGTGATTCAGAGGTGGTTCGGGGTGTTTTGAACTTAGGAAATGCAGCAGAATTGTTGCTGTTAGGTGTCCAGTTTTTCCTTCTATGCGATCGCATAGGATAGGCCGCGATTGCATAGAGCAAATTGCTAAGGCTCAGGAATCCTTCTATGTGATCGCATTATAGCCTTTGCGATCGCATTGTACAAAACTCAGCCCCCTTTATTTTATTCGATGCATTCACAATACTTCTTCTGCGATCGCATATCTCATCCAACCTGACCCTATGCAATCACATCCCCTCTTCTGCGATCGCATAGGGCAATTTTGCCCAGTTATTTTAAAAGCCTAAAAACAGAACAATGACGGGATTATTCCAAATTTCACACGAGCTCTTCTTCTCCACAACCCCTAGGCGACTTGTAGAGTGATTCTTCACCAAATATTCTTAGGTAAGTATTATCTAACTCGTTCACTTCATTTTCTATCATCATCCATTGAAATCCTCGGCCTAAAACATGTAATCAAGGGTTGAAATTGGGGGAAATTGGGTAGAGTTAGGGCTTTTTGATTTTCTTTGATTTAGACCTCGTTTTGGGGTTGAATTTGAAAACAAATTGTATATTCGGGCTCGTGGGGGAATGGGTGATATGGAATGTTTTGACCAAGCAGGCCCGAGGTCGATTTTGGAATTTTTGGAAGAAAGGTTGGGAATCTATATTTAGGCATTGGGTTTGATTTGTTTAGCTATTATTGATATTGTAAGTCATTATTTCATAGATTTGATTGAGTTGGAGCCGAATTCAAAAGGGAAAGCTGTCGTTGTGGATTGATTTAGCCGTGAAATTTGAGGTAAGTGTTTGGTCTAACTTTGGCTTGATGGAATAGGAGTAGAGTCTTATTTGCTAATTGCTATTTGTCGAGTACGGTGTATAGGCATGGTGACGAGTATCTATACACTGGTTTCGAGCACGACCGTGAGTCCTGAAATGCTAAATTATCAAATTCTTGATTGTTGTTTATGAGGACTTGGTTGGAAACCTTCAACACTGATCCAGTAATAGTTAAGACTGAGTATTGATTTAATTGTGTTAAGTATACATTGAATAAGTTTGGTTATAGCTGGATATCCCTTGCCGGGATAGTTTATTATATTATCTTGTTCCCTTGCCGGGATAGTTTAATTTATATTATCTTGTTCCCTTGCTGGGATAGTATATTATAACATCTTTCTCCCTTGCCGGGATTATTTTGTGTATTGTGTTGAAAGAAATGGGATCGTGTGGCACGCCGACCACGAGATATTATGAAATGGGAGCTAGTGGTACGCCTACCACGTGATGTTATGAAATGGGATCGAGAGGTATGACTACCACGTGATATTATGAAATGGGATCGAGTGGTACGCCTACCACGTGCTATTATGAAATGGGATCGAGTGGTATGCCTACCACGTGATATTATAAAATGGAATCGAGTGGTACGCCTACCACGTGATATTATGAAATGGGATTGAGTGGTACGCCTACCACATGATATTATGAAATGGGATCGAGTGGTATTCCTACCACGTGATATTATGGGAAATGGGATGGAGTTGCACGCCTGCAATGAGAGGAAATTGAAACAAGCGAAAGTGGTTCATTTTCCCTTATTCTGTGTTAGAAGAAATCAGATGTAGTTTCTTTTGTTATTCCTGATATTTCGTTTTATCTGCTACCCCATAAGCATGTTCCCCTCCCAGTTTTAATTGCTTACTTTCCACTATTATTTTGTTGTACTTGTATATATATCTGCACAGGTTTATCTGGTAGTCTGGTCTAGCCTCATCACTACTTCGCCGGGGTTAGGCCAGGCGCTTACCTGTACATGGGGTCGGTTGTGCTGATGCTACACTCTGTGCATCTTTTGGCACAGATCCAGGTGTTTGCGACGACCCGACCCGTAGTCTCATGTGTTACCACTCCGTTTTTTCCATTTATCGCTTCTTCATGTTTCATTATCGGCATGTGGTGTGTGAGAATTGATTTGGATTGGTTTTGATAATAAATGAGACACTTAGTCTCTTTAAGGAAGGATTAAGTTGAAAAAGTCAACCAGACGTTGACTTATGAGATATAGAGCTCGGATGTGATTTCCGGTGATTCGGCTAGCTTCGGGGGATGATTTGTGACTTAGGAGTGCGATCATAATTGATTTTAGAGGTCCGGTGTAGAATTATGCTTGAATTTGCGAAGTTAGTATTTTGGCGAATTCCGGTTGATAGGTGAGATTTTGAACCGAGGGTCGGAATGGAATTTCGAGAGTTGCAGTAACTTCGATATGTGATTTGTGATGTGTGTGCAAAATTTCATGTCATTCGAACGTCGTTTGGTTGGGTTTTTGATCAAATGCGTGTTTCGGAAGTTTTTAAAGAACTTAGGCTTGAATCCGATGAGAATTGATGATTTTAGTGTTGTTTGATGTGTTGTGATAATTGGAACAAGCTTGGATAATGTTTTAAGACATGTAGGTGCTTTTGGTTGAGGTCCCGGGGGCCTCGAGTGGGTTTCGGATTAGGATGGTTTAACGGGCTAGTTTTGAGGTTGAAAAGTTGCAGGTTTTTCATTTCCAGGTGTTGCAGAAATTAAGTCAATGAGATCGCGTGGGTCAAGCCGCGATCGCGTAGAAGGAAAATTGGGGCTGGAAATTGCCCTTCGCGATCGCATAATTATTGACGCGATCGCATAAGGTTGGGAAAATGGTCACTGCGATTGCATGGACTTTGTCACGTTCGCATAGAACATTTTTGGAAGTTTGGAAATTTATTCATCGCGATCGTGTGCATGAGGCCGCGGTCGCATAGAAGAAAAACATAGAGCTGGGCAGAATGTTTTAAAAGCTCATTTCCGCAATTTTGGGTCATTTTTCCTCCATGGTTGATCATTTTGAGAGCTTCTTGGTAGAGATTGAAGAGGGATTCAAGGAGAATCGATTGGAGGTAAGATTTTTGAACTTAAAACATGATTTTATTGTGAAATTGGTCTAGAAATTCATGGAAATTAAGCCTAAAATTTGATGAACTAGGGCTTGAGTTTTGATATTTCAAATGGGGATTTGATAGGTCATTTGAGCTCAGATTTGGGAGTTCTTGGTATGTATGAACTCATGGCGAGGTGAGGAATCTGGTAATGTGGGTTTTGTAATTTTTCGAGAAGTGGGCCTAGGGCTCGGGTTTTGCTAGTTTCGATATTTTTGCTATTTTTCGATTGCTTTCGATTGGGTATTATTCCCCTAGCATATTATGATGTATTCACTCCGATTTTGGATAGTTTTGATGCGCGTGGAAGCCGAATTGAGGGGCAAAGGCGTCGAGAGCTAGAGATTTCACCGGTTCGAGGTGAGTAATGACTGTACATGATATCCGGAGGGTTTGAAACCCCGGATTGCACATTGTAGTGTTATATTGAGGTGACTTGCATGCCGGATAGTGGGCGTGGAGTAGAGCACCGTTGGGAATTGTGACTTGGTCTATCCCGATTGATTAATTTACCGCGTATTTGACTGGAATTTATTTGTTATTACTGTTATTTGGGCTGATTGTCATATTGGGGCCTCGTGCCAACTATTTGAACCCTTCGGGGATTATTTTCATTGTTTTCCTCACTGTTTTGACTTATTACTTGAACTTAGTCATACTGTTTCTCCACTACTTTACAACTCAGCCACTTTTACTCAGATTGAGTCTTAAATGATAAATTGGGGCCGAGGACTACTGTTTTACTAACGCCCGAGGGGCTTGTGATGATAATATTCTGACTGAGTGTGGCCGAGGGCCAGATGTGAGGATACACTAAGGGATGTGAGGCATATGTGTGGGTTATATTATATGAATCGGACTGCACGCCGCAATAGTATATTATATGGATCGGACTGCACGCCGTAGTAGTATATTATATGGATCGGACTGCACGCCGCAATAGGATATTATATGGATCAGACTGCATGCCGTAGTAGGATATTATATGGATCAGACTGCACGCCGCAGTAGGATATTATATGGATCGGACTACATGCCGCAGTAGTATATTATATGGATCAGACTGCACGCCGCAGTAGTATGTATATATTAGAGCGGACTGCACACCGTAGTGATATAGCGCTTGGGCTATAGGAGCCCCTCTGGAGTCTGCACCCCCACAGTGAGCGCGAGTACCCATATAGATCAGGCTGCACGCCGCAGTGATATGTGGATCGGGCTGCACGCCGCAGCGGTTATTATGTGATATTGTTTCTGAGAGTGACCAGAGAGAGGGAGCGCGAGGGGCCGAGAGTGTTGTTGAGAGTGAGCCCGAGGGGCTGGATCAGCTTGAGATATTGCCCGAGGGGCGAGCTTTTATGTGCTCATTTTACATACTTCTTGCCTTTTACCTGTTATACTGTGGTATTTTTTCCTGAGGGGCGGATTTTTTAGTGCTATACAACATTAACTATTTTGAAAATATTTTCGTAATCATTGAAAAGACCATTTTAAAAAGAGATTTGAACTGAGCCAAAGCATTTCTAAAGATTTCGCCGATTTCACCGTTTTTCTCAGAAATTGTACCCGGTTTCAGTATAGCATGTTGGTTGCTTTACGTGATTTCTTGTTGCTCAGTTATTATTTACTTTTATTACTCACTGAGTTGGAGTACTCACTTTACTCCCTGCACCTCGCGTGCAGTTGCAAGTATTTATGCACCCGGTAGCGGGTATTGGCTGTACGACGGCGGAGTTGTAGAGGTTTTTGGCAAGGTGACTGCCAGCGTTCGTAGCACCCCTATCCTTTGATGTTATTCATACATCTTGTTCAGTGTATTTCTAGACTATATAGTGGAAACTTCATTCTTATAGATGCTCTTGACTTGTGACACCCCGGTCGGGCTGTGTTGGGTTGTAAATTTTGCTAATTAATGTCATTAAGTTGCATTTTTCTATTCATTTATGTTTAATTACTTTGAAAGAGATGAATTGGGTTAGTTGGCTGGCCTTGTCTTCACGAGAGGCGCCGTTACGACTAGTGCGGGTTTTGGGTTGTGACAAGTTGGTATCAGAGCCTAGGTTACTAGGTCTCACGAGTCATGAGTAGGTTTAGTAGAGTCTCGCGGATCGGTACGGAGACGTCTATATTTATCCTCGTGAGGCTGTAGAACCTTTAGGAAAACTTCACTTTCTTGGAATTCTTATCGTGCGTACTTGATTCAACTTGAGATATAACTCTTGAAATTCCTTCCACACGTCTGTATGCGCACGTGAGCGCTCAGTATTAAATGTGCCTTGATGGCTTGTGATTCCCCGATCAAGGGGCGAGATGCAATCTCTGTGAGTTTGATGTTGGGCCAGTCTGGAGGACTTGAGGCCGGATCTTTGCCTATGGATTGAGCACCGAGGTGCTGATTGTGTGAGCAAGTGTTTTGAACTTATATGTTCGGTATTGTCCCTATTAGCCAAAATGGCAGTTGGATATCTATGTGATGAGTATGTTAGTACTGCGAGATGTATCTATATGACTTGGTAGTGACGAAGGAGTCTGTTGGATAATAGATGAACTGATAAGTGTTCGATTCCTATTTTGATTTGTTCTATAGCCCCGAGTTATGGGTGCGTGAAGAATATTTTCGTATCTCCTAGTTGGGAAGTGAAGTACATTAAATGTGGCAGTACGAGTTCAGACTTAGGAAGACTAAATGACTGTGTAACGTATATAATGGTGGAAGGTATGCTAAAATACCAAATTGAGGTGAAGCAGGTGGGTTATCCCCTGCAGAGTGTTCTTAAGTGCCATGATCCTTATATGTATTGTTAGAAGATCTCATGTGTAATTGAAGAGTACGTGTTGTAATTTGATAAATTCGAGTCGCTCCAGAGGGTGGACTCAACTGATGTGGGGATGAATGCGAGATTTGTAGGGGATTACAGTACTAGATGATCTGTGTTTTCACAAACTTGTACATGATTTGATTTTAATCTCACTATGGCATTGTGGCATCATTAGAGTAAAAGTATTATGGGTTACTGAGTATGTCATGATATATGGCTTCCAGCCAAGTTGGGGAGGTTGCTGTTGATTAGCTGATTGCACGGTTATGTGCTATGATGGTTCCGTTTCGAGGTATGCTGGCGGATCAGTTCAGGTTGCAGAAATTGAGTTGAGGATGGCACGAGTGAAGAAAAATTTTGACAAAGGTTATACGGTGCTTCGTAAATGTGTGAATATAATAGGGTGTCTTGAGCTGTTGTTGATAAAGAATGCTCGGTGCTTAGAGCAGGAAGTTTCTTGGTTGTATTAGGGTGAGGATCTCATTTTGCGGTATCGGAGTGCCAATAAGGCACGAGTGGTTCTGTTCGTTAAGTCAGGTAATTGTAGTTTGAATAAGAGTGAATGACTCTCGAGAATGGTTTTATTGTGTTCAAGATTCTACATGTAACAATCAGGTGTTTTAAGGTCGTGTATGTGGGCAGAGACTGTGTTTTCATCGGGAAGGTCAAGACTTGTGGTATTTTATGCTAATTATGGGATTCCATGTATCAGTATTCTGGAATGTGGTATTTCTGGGAATGGTTGAGAGAGTGTTCAGTGGCTCATGGGTTTGAGACAGTGTGGTCTTATGCTTGGGTCTTGTGTGGTAAGCCTGGGTAGAGGTATTGTGGTGCTACAGCAAGAGGGGTTATCAAGTTGAAAATGAATCGGAAGGAAATCTAGATAGATGAAGTAGCTTGTTAGCGGACCAAATCAGTATGGTAAGAATATGATTAATTCTTCGTATGCGTTTGAGGTAATGGACTTACAGGTATTGTGCAGCAAAAGCTCTTGAGTTCTGACAGCCTGCTTAGCTCGATTTGGGTAGAAGGATTCAGTCCTGGCAGTTTAGCTTGTGCAAATGGAATTGGGAGAGAGTTCTTGTTGGGTTTTACCGTGATTTGGAGATGAATATATTTTCTATGGGCATGCGAAGCATGGGATGTGTAATGATTTTTTTCCTAGATGGGATTGATGGAAGATCTTGGCTAGATGAGTTACAGTTCAGTTCTGAAAAGAAGTTCATAAAACTCTTAGGCAATGGGTAGCTTCAGATAATCAAGGAAAATGGCACTGCTAATCGGAAGTGATTTGGCGAGAGTATTTGTCTCGAAAAGGGGTGGTGTGACTAAACTGATGATACTTCGGTAGTATTGCGACGCTTTCTAGTTAGATCGACTGCTGATATCTGAGTTGTGTGATGGCACATGGGAATTTTTGAATATCTTCCGTGGAATGATTGGGTACTTGAGGTGTGATGTATATTCATACAACATAATTTTGAATTCAGGTATGGCGATTCGTGTGCTATATGGAGTTGGAGACTGGAAGTTCTCATATACAAACTATGTAGTGGTTGTGGATCATGTGTATCGGCACCGTTTAGCGGCTATTCAGATTTGGAGGCCCGAGTGGACCTTTCCTTGCTTGGTATGTTAGATTTTGGGTATGATGTTGAGGTGTAGACTGGTTGTCTCAGTGTTAGGTTATTCTAGACTATTGTGCTATGGGCTATGCGGGAAAATGCCATAGGTTGCATGGCGAGGTGCATCGGATTATGTTCTAGCAGAGTGGTTTGTATTCCAAAGACCAGCGGACGGCTGGGAAGGACTGCTTTTTCTTAATTGGGCCTTCGTGATGAATGTCAGTGCAGAGATTACTACCATTGGTTCAGTTCTGGTATTGAGGGACTTTTTCGGATGCGTTTCTTGTGGCCGGGCATGTCGCCGAGCGAGATTATGGATTTCGGTATTTATTTGGTGCCGGGCAACTTATCGTACGGCTCCGGCAGGAGTTATAGTAGTGGAAAGAGCAGTTTCAGGCTTCTTAGTATCGAGTTTGTTGGCAGGCCGATGTGGTTACGTATTTAGCTTGAGTTAGTCTGGTTGGCCCTAAGTTGTATTGTTGAGGAATAGGTTGATTCGATCTTTATTGAACCTGCTAGTGATCTGGGAAGATCTATGAGTTGCTTTCTGTGCTGTGAGACGTTATGATTTGTTGGATACAGGCACATGTGGTGCAGTTCTATTGGGAATTCATAGAGGAAGTCGAGTGGGAAGAGTATTTGAGAGTTGCTTGGTAAATAGAGTATAGGTTATGACCTATCGGGTTGCGTGTTGTATGTTATTTGTTTCACCATGAATGTAATGAATCGCTTGGGTTTCAGACATCACATTGAGCATGGCTGTCAATTCTGAGCGTAGAGACTTGAGGTGCTTCATGTGTAACAGTGTTTGGATATGATCGCGCATTGTAGCGAGGCTACATGGTATGATGACCTTTCGAGGTAGATTCAGGTGTTCTATCTCTATGATGTGAGATGGGGTCTCAGCCTTGTATTGTGATGGTACTGATGAACTTGAGTTACAGCTCTTTCGTTTGAGTAATTTGTCATTGATTTGAGTATGTTCAGACTATTTCTTATTGGTGCGTGTATTATGCAAGTTGTGGCTTAGGCCTGTATTGAGGTGTCATATCACCAGAGTGGTGTGTTGGATTCGAGGTGATCGTTGAAGTTATTAATGAATACTAACATATTTAGTTTCAGCTTGTTGGAAGGATAATATCGAGGTTCGGCTCGGAAATCTGTCGTGGTATTAGTCAGAAGGGAGGTGGCTTCATGAACGGTTGATCTGAGAAATGGTTACAGTTTATCGCTTGTTTCATTTATCGTTGGCAGTATATGAAAGTGTTGGAATAAAACTTCAGCTAATAAGAGGTTTTCTATCAGTATTTGTTTATTGAGGCAACTGCGGTGAGTAAAAGCAATCGTTTTGAGTGTTTGGATTATGTGGTATGTCAGATGGTCTCACCTGGGGTTGCAGGTATGGGATCTTACAACTGGTTCGGGTTTATTCTGAATGTAGACGTGAGGTTCTGATCTTGTGTATGATTTCGGAAAGTGCAATGTGGTTCTACGGTTTGTGGTCTAGATGGATTGTGAGATTTCATCTATGTTGTGTTATCGGACCTATATGGGATAGGGTGACGCAGGATCACCCCCGGGTGTATGATCGGTAAGGTTATTCAGCTATTGGTTGGCTTCTAGGACAACTCTGGGTACGCTCGAGGACAAGCGTTTGTTTAAGTTGGGGAGGATGTGACGACCCGACCCGTCGTCTCATGTGTTACCGCTCTGTTTTTCCCGTTTATTGCTTCTTCATGTTTCATTATCGGCATGAGGTGTGTGAGAATTGAATTGGATTGGTTTTGATAAGAAATGAGACACTTAGTCTCTTTAAGGAAGGCTTAAGTTGGAAAAGTCAATCGGATGTTGACTTATGAGTTATAGAGCTCGGATGTGATTTCTGGTGATTCGGCTAGCTTCGGGGGATGATTTGTGACTTAGGAGTGCGATCAGAATTGATTTTGGAGGTTCGGTGTAGAATTAGGCTTGAATTTGCGAAGTTAGTATTTTGGCGAATTCTGGTTGATAGGTGAGATTTTGAACCGAGGGTCAGAATGGAATTTTGAGAGTTGCTGTAACTTCGATATGTGATTTGTGATGTGTGTGCAAAATTTCAGGTCATTCGGACGTCGTTTGGTTGGGTTTTTGATCGAATGCGTGTTTCGGAAGTTTTTAAAGAACTTAGGCTTGAATCCGATGAGAATTGATGATTTTAGTGTTGTTTGATGTGTTGTGATGATTGGAACAAGCTTGGATAATGTTTTAAGACTTGTAGGTGCTTTTGGTTGAGGTCCCGGCGGCCTCGAGTGGGTTTCGGATGGTTTAACGGGCTAGTTTTGAGGTTGAAAATTTGCGGGTTTTTCATTTCTAGGTGTTGCAGAAATTAAGTCAATGCGATCGCGTGAGTCAAGCCGCGATCACGTAGAAGGAAAATTAGGGATGGCAATTGCCTTTCGCGATCGCATAAGTGTTGACGCGATCGCATAAGGTTGGGAAAATGGTCACTGCGATAGCATGGACTCTGTCGCGTTCGCATAGAACATTTTTGGAAGTTTGGAAATTTATTCATAGAGATCGCATGCATGAGGCCGCGATCGCATAGAAGAAAAACATAGAGCTGGGCAGAATGTTTTAAAAGCTCATTTCCACGATTTTGGGTCATTTTTCCTCCATGGTTGATCATTTTGAGAGCTTCTTTGTGGAGATTGAAGAGGGATTCAAGGAGAATCGATTGGAGGTAAGATTTTTGAACTTAAAATACGATTTTATTGTGAAATTGGTCTAGAAATTCATGGAAATTAAGCCTAAAATTTGATGAACTAGGGCTTGAGTTTTGATATTTCAAATGAGGATTTGATAAGTCATTTGAGCTCGGATTTGGGAGTTCTTGGTATGTATGAACTCGTGGCGAGGCAAGGAAAATGGTAATGTGAGTTTTGTAATTTTTTGAGAAGTGGGCCCGGGGCTCGGGTTTTGCTAGTTTCGAGATCTTTTCGAGATCTTTGCTATTTTTTGATTGCTTTCGATTGGGTATTGTTTCCCTAGCATATTGTGATGTATTCGCTCCGATCTTGGATAGATTTGACCCGCGTGGAGGCCAGATTGAGGGGCAAAGGCATCGAGAGCTAGAGATTTCATCGGTTCGAGGTGAGTAATGGCTATAAATGATATCCTGAGGGTTTGAAACCCCGGATTGCACATCGTAGTGCTATATTGAGGTGACTTGCATGCCGGATAGTGGGCATGGGGTAGAGCACCGTTGGGAATTGTGACTTGGTCCGTCCCGATTGATTAATTTACCACGTATTTGACTGGAATTTATTTGTTATCACTGTTATTTGGGCTGATTGCCGTATTTGGGCCTCGTGCCAACTATTTGAACCCTTTGGGGATTATTTTCAATGTTTTCCTCACTGTTTTGACTTATTACTTGAACTCAGTCATACTGTTTCTCCACTACTTTACAACTCAGCCACTTTTACTCAGATTGAGTATTAAATGATATTTTAAATGATAATTTGGGGCCGAGGACTAATGTTTTACTAATGCCCGAGGGGCTTGTGATGATAATATTCTGACTGAGTGTGGCCGAGGGCCAGATGTGAGGATACACTGAGGGATGTAAGGCCGAGGGCCTGGATGTGATGGTTATATTATATGGATCGGACTGCACGCCGCAGTAGTATATGATATGGATCGGACTACACGCCATAGTAGGATATTATATGGATCGGACTGCACGCCACAGTAGGATATTATATGGATCAGACAGCATGCCGCAGTAGGATATTATATGGATCGGACTGCACGCCGCAGTAGTATATTATATGGATCGGACTGCACGCCGCAATAGTGTGTATATATTGGATCGGACTACACACTGCATTGATATAGTGCTTGGGCTGTAGGAGCCCCTCCGGAGTCTGCACCCCCACAGTGAGCGCGGGTACCCATATGGATCGGGCTGCACGCCGCAGTGAGCTATGGATTGGGCTACACGCCGCAACGATATGTGGATCGGGCTGCACGCCACAACGATTATTATGTGATACTATTTCTGAGAGTGACCATAGAGAGGGAGCCCAAGGGGCCGAGAGTGTTGTTGAGAGTGAGCCCGAGGGGCTGGTTCAGCTTGAGATATTGCCTGAGGGGCGAGCTTTTATGTGCTCATTTTACATACTTCTTGCCTTTTACCTGTTATACTGTGGTATTTGTGCCCGAGGGGCAGATTTTTCAGTGCTATATAGCACTAACTATTTTGAAATTGTTTTCGTACTCATTGAAAAGACCATTTTCAAAAGAGATTTGAATTGAGCCAAAGCATTTCTAAAGATTTCGCCGATTTCACTGTTTTTCTCAGCAATTGTACCCGGTTTTAGTATAGCATGTCAGTTGCTTTACGTGATTTCTTGCTGCTCAGTTATTATATACTTTTATTACTCACTGAGTTGGAGTACTTACTTTACTCCCTGCACCTCGTATGCAGTTGTAGGTATTTATGACCCGGTAGCGGGTATTGGCTATACGATGGCGGAGTTGTAGAGGTTTTTGGAAAGGTGACAGCCAGCGTTCGCAGCACCCCTATCCTTTGATGTTATTCATACATCTTGTTCAGTGTATTTCTAGACTGTATAGTGGAAACTTCATTCTTATAGATGCCCGTGACTTGTGACAACCCGGTCGGGCTGTGTTGGGTTGTAAATTTTGCTAATTAATGTCATTAAGTCGCATTTTTCTATTCATTTATGTTTAATTACTTTGAAAGAGACGAATTGGGTTAGTTGGCTGGCCTTGTCTTCACGAGAGGCGCCATCACGACTAGTGCGGGTTTTGGGTCGTGATAGTGTTGGAGCAGCATTCGAGTAGTAGTATCATTTTGGGAGCGAGCTTTCAGTCCAGGGACATTTGAGGTAGCCTTGCTGACGTCCGCATGCCCGGAGTCCCTTTCTATTTTATTCAGTTTGTTATCATTTGTACCGAAGCAGACAGTTTTATGTTTCATTCAAACCTTGTATTTAGTATTCTCTATACGTTCGTGAGTATTGTGACACCAGTCTTGGGTAGAGGATCTTGTTGAACTTCCGCATTTCTTTCAGTTAGTTACATTTGAGACTTCCGCTTATTTGTTAAATGCTTCATTGTTTCTAATATTGTCGATGTTCGCTAAATGATCTAATTGATAATTGGCTTGCCTAACTCCTATTAGTAGGCGCCATCACGACCCCCGAAGGTGGGAAATCCGGCTCGTGACAATATACTTACGCTATATTATACACTAAGTATAAGTGTATTAGGTAATATTATATCGATGTAGCTTTTATATATATATATATATATATATATATATATATATAATTACGCTATACTATGCACTAATAATAAGTGTATTAGGTAATATTATATCGAATGTAGCTTATATGTATATAATATATATACTTACGCTATACTATGCACTAAGTATAAGAGTATTAGGTAATATTATATCGAATATAGCTTATATATATAATATATATACTTACTCTATACTAAGTATGTCTATATATATATATATATATATATATATAATTGAAATAAAAGTAATTTAATTTTTTTTAGAAATAGCGACCAACGTTGGTCGCTATTCTGGTCAAACTATCAGAAGCTGGCGACCAACTTTGGTCGTTATTTTGGTCAAAATAGTCAATACTTATTTGCTACCAAAAATAGCGACCAAAGTTGGTCGCTATGTTTAAATCCAGAATCAAAATCAGGTTTGCCCTCCCAATCTCTTATTTTCTTACCAAAAATTTCCCAAACTCTCTCTCAACATATTCTCCTCCCCTTTTCTATTTTCCTTACACAAATCAATCCCACCACCCCTTGCCACCACTGTGACCGCGCGCCACCACGCCGCTACTACCACTGTCCGCCGCTACCACTATCGCCGGAGCCGCTATCCCCCGCTACCACTATCGCCAGAGCCGCTGTCCCCCACCCCTTGCCACCACTGCTTTTTAATCCTCCTATTAATCTACCAAGGTTAGTAATCAACCTTCTTAGCTTTTTAATTTTTAATTTTTGCTATATAATTTTATGTAATTTTTCAGAATTTTTATCTATTTAGTATTAGGGTGTTTGGTTTCAACTACATTAGATTTATGAACTTAAGGTAGAAATTATGATCTTTTAGTTCTTGTATTAATTTATATTGAGTTAAATTGTGAAAAGAAACAATTCATACATTAGCAATACCTAAATAAGAGTACTTGTAAATACATTGTAAATACTTGAATTAACTAAATTAATTTGTTCTTGCTTTATTTATATAGATGGAACATCATACTTGGATGTACAATAGGAATTATCCTAATCGGCGGGGATTGCGGGAGGATTTTGTAGAAGGGGTTGATGAATTTATTAGACATGCAATGTCACTTCTGCCATACATAAATGAAAAAGTAATTAGGTGCCCTTGTGTTAGGTGCGATTGTATGAAGTATGGAGAACCGGAGGAAGTTAAGGTTCATCTTTATAGTTAGGGGTTTATAGCGAATTACTTTGTGTGGACTAGTCATGGAGAGATCGATGGTAGCCATGGGATATTTTATAACATAGTTGTGGGTGAAAGTAGTAGGTGGGTGGAGAATACAAATGCGATTCTAGAATTCATGATATGGTTGCAGATGCTTTTGGGATGCACTTAGGAGGTGAGCCCAATGAAAATGTTGAACAAACTCCTAATGATGAAGCAAAACGTTTTTATGAAGCTTTAGAGGAAGCTAGTTGTCCACTATGTAACCGAAGTTCGCACTCTGAGTTGTCTGTTGCAGTTAGATTACTAAGTATGAAATCTGATTAGAGTATTTCTCAAGAAGACATGGACTCTTTCATTGACCTTATGCGTGAACTAGTTGGCCCTGATATCGAATTACCCGGTGATTTCTACAAGGCAAGAGATGACACTTTGAAAATAGAAGACCACCTGGTGTTATGTGTCATCCTTCGGATGGAGAAGCTTGGAAGCATTTTGATAGGACATATCCAGATTTTGCTAGTGAACCAAGGAATGTTCGATTAGGTCTGTGTGCGGATGGCTTCACGCCTTTTTCTGTATCTACCACACCATATTCATGTTGGCTTGTCTTTCTTACACCTTATAATCTAGCACCCGAGTTGTGCATGACTAGTCCATATATATATTCTTAAATTGTATTATCCCCGGTCCACATAATCCAAAAAGTTTGATTGATGTATATTTGAAACCTTTGATTGATGAGCTAAAACAATTGTGGTACGATGGTGTTGAAACATATGACATTTCAACCAAGCAGAATTTCATTTTGCGTGCTAATTTAATGTGGACAATTAATGATTTTCCTGCGTATGGAATGTTGTCTGGGTGGATGACTGCTGGGAAGCTAGCTTGTCCTTGCTGCATGGAAAATAGTAAAGCATTCACTTTGAAATATAGCTGAAAGCAATCATGGTTTGATTGTCATCATCAATTCTTGCTTCCTAATCATGAGTTTAGAAGCATGAAAAATGCATTCAAAAAGAATAAAATGGAATATGATTTCCCACCTCCGATACTTTCAGGTGAGGAAATTTGGGAGAGGGTCCAGAACTTCAGTAAAGTTACTGAAGCTCCACCTTATAGATTCCCCAGATACGGTGTTACTCATAATTGGATAAAACAAAGTATATTTTGGGACTTGCCTTATTGGAAGGATAATCTTCTCCATCACAACCTTGATGTCATGCATATTTAGAAGAACTATTTTGACAATTTGTTCAACACAGTGATGGATGTTAAAGGTAAGACAAAGGATAACCCGAAGGCTAGAATGGACTTACAAGAATATTGCAGGCAGCCTGAATTATACTTGCTGACAACAAACAATGGTAAGGTGTGCAAGCCCAAAGCAATTTACACATTCACTTTTGAGGAAAGACGGAAAATTTGTGACTGGGTAACGAAATTGAAGATGCCTGAGGGTTATGCGTCGAATTTTGGGAAAAAATTGATATGGAGGTAGGGAAGTTGAGCCGTTTGAAAAGTCATGACTGTCATGTTTTCATGGAGACCTTAGTGCCTATTGCATTTTGTGGTTTGCCTGAACGAATCTGGAAACCCATCACAGAGATTAGTTTGTTTTTCAAAGACTTGTGTTCTTCCATATTAAGGGAAGAAAACCTACTCCGGATGGATCAAAATATTCGTGTAACTTCTACTAAGATGGAAAAGATATTTCCATGTGAGTTTTTTGATGTGATGGAACACCTTCCAATCCACCTTGTACATGAGGCACGACTTGGAGGGCCTGTTCAATGCAGATGGATGTATCCCTTTGGGAGGTAATATTTTAAGTTTGATGTAATTTTCTATTTTAAACGAATGTTCTTGGCTAACCTGAAATTATGTAGGACAATTGACAAATGCAAACAATTTGTTAAGCAGAGGAATATGATTGAAGGATCTATATGCAAAGCTTATCTTGCGAAGAAAGCTGCTCATTTTTGTTCTTATTATTTTGAGAGTAATGTGCCATGTGCTACGAATAGGCCCAATAGGCACATGGTCGACCTTAGGAATGATCCATTATATCCGCCTACGTCCATATTCAATCAACCAGGCGGATGTTCTAAGGATGTTAGAAAGAAAAGTTTGAGTGATATGGAGTACACGTCAGCTACACTTCACGTGTTACTAAATTGTCCCGAAGTTGTACCATATCTCAAGTAAGTATTGATTTAGTAGTTATCAAAATCTAAAAATTACTGTGATTACATCTCAATGCAACTACTAAAAATATTTGATGTGTCACAGTCACTTTGTGGGTCAATTTGGCCATGATGTTGTATATACGAGATTTGATACGTGGTTCAAAAAATTTGTAAGTTTCTCCTTAAAATATTCTAACACTATGTAGTTAAAAAATGTTTGGAAGTTATGGTAACTTATGAATTTTTATAACGATTTGTAGGTAAATGATCCAAATAATGGTGTAAATCAATTTTTGGAAGATGTATCTTGGGGACCTGGGGTTGAGGTCACAACAATGTCTAAGTAAGTTATTGTCACGACCCAATTTCCATACCCGGTCGTGATGGCGCCTCTCGCGAAGACAAGGCTAGCCAACTAAGCCAAATCCTCTCTTTAACCATTATTAAACATAAATGAATAGAAAGTACAACTTAATGGCATTAACAACTATTAATTACAACCCAACACAGCTCGACCGGGGTGTCACAAGTCACGAACATCTAAAGAATCCTAACAATATTACAAGATCAGTAATATACAAGTTGGAATTTAATAACAACGGAAGAAATACGGTGCCGCGAACGCTGGCGGTCACCTTGCTCAGCTACAATAGTAATACCTTTAATCCGCTATTAACCCGCTATCGGGTGAACAATACCCGCAACTGCACGTGAGGTGCAGGGAGTAAAGTGAGTACTCCAACTCAGTGAGTAATAAGAGTAATAATAACTGAGCAGAAGAAATCACGTAAGGCACTCCATCATGCTATAAAGAACAGTGCAATCCTTTGAGAAATCAGTAAACCGTGAAATCCTTTAGAAATATCTGGGCTCAGTTAAAACCTCTTTTGAAAATATCTTTTTCAACAGTTAAGCAAATGAATGCACAATCAGATAGTGCAAGTCCGCACGCAAGTCAGCCCCTCGGGGACACCACTCCATTAACAAATAACACCAGGGTATCTGGTAGACAGTGCTAGAAGTAGCACGGATGCCAATGATATGAGAGTGCTGAATGTCATGACAAACATTACAAAATAAGAACAAATGCATGGGTGCAGTGCAATGCATAAGACGGTACACTCCGGTACCCGCTGCGGCGTGCAGCCCGATCCATTTAACGTCGACGATGCTCACTGGGGGTGTGTACAGACTCCGGAGGGGCTCCTACAGCCCAAGCGCAATAATCAAGCCACCTCATGGCATCAACCAGGCCCTCGGCCTCAATATCAATACATTACCGCTACGGCGTGCAGCCCGAGCCAACCAGATATCCAGAAATCACTATAACACTGCTGCGGCGCGCAACCCGATCCATGCTCAGTCCATAAATGCACATAAGCCACTTGGGCACATTTTAAAATAATAGTTCTCAGCTCAAAACGGCAATAATATATTGTTCAAGTTTTCCAAATCTTAGAAAAATAGCTGAGTTTGCAAAACCGTATTAAAACCTTGGACTGAGACCAAATAATATGCAAAGTAATGCAAAAACAGTGATAGCAATCTCCGAAGGATCCAAATAATTGGCACGAAGCCCAACATATGGCAATCAGCCCAAATCATGATAGCATAAAGTAAGTTTCAATCAATTACATAGTAAAATCAACAACCGGGACGGACCAAGTCACAATCCCCAACGGTGCTCTACCCCACGCTCATATCCGGCGTGCAAGTCACCTCAATACAACACTATGATGTGCAAATCTGGGGTTTCAAACCATCAGGATATCATTTACAAGTATTACTCACCTTGAACCGGTGAAATCTCTAACTAGCGACGCCTTTGCCCCTCAAATCGGCCTCCACTCGCTTTGTATCTAACCAAAAAAAGAGCGAATACATCACAATATACTAAGGGAACAATACCCAATCGAAAACAATCGAGAAATAGCAAAAATCTCGAAACTAGCAAAACCTGAGCCCCGGGCCCACTTCTCAAAATCCAGAAAATTTTACATCAATACGATCCTTATCTCGCCACGATTCTATACATATCAAATTCACAAGAATCAGAGTCCATTTGAACCCTCAAATCACTAGTTTAAACTCTTTTAAGTTTCAAGCCATAACCTCCATTTTAACCTTTAATTCCTTAGGTTTTCAGTGTTAATCCATGTTTATACACAATAATATCATAATCTAAGTCCAAGAATCCATACCTGATGATAGCCCTCGAAACCCTCTTCAAAAATCGCCCAAAATCTCCTTAGTCCGAAGTCCAAAATGTTTCTTCTCTTTCAAAATCGTGAAAACACTGTTCACTTAAACCCAACCAGGTTTCCGCTTCTGCGGTTGGGATACCGCTTCTGCGAATCCTGCTTCTGCGGTCGAAAATCGCTCCTGTAATGTCCGATTTTGCGGACTGCCTTCCGCTTCTCCGGAAATTGCCTAGCCCTCAAGGGCCGCTTCTGCGACCTCCCCGCCGCATCTGCGGAACCGCCTCTGCGGTCCCTTTTCCGCAGATGCGGAAATGATAGAACCAGAAATTCTTAAACATGCAACAAACTCCAAACTCTCCGTTTAACCACCCGAAACCACCCCGAGGCCCCCGTGACCCCCAACCAAAAGCACAGACATGTTCTAAATTATTCGAACTTGCTCGAATCATCAAAATGCTTTCGTTAACATCAAAATCATCGAATTTCACCAAACCAAAGCCTAAGTTTATCAAATTCTTCCGAAACTCACATTCGATCAAAAATCCGACCTAAACACCTCCGATTCAACTAAAATTTTGCACACACATCACAAATCACCTAATGAAGCTACGACAACTCTCGGAATTCCATTCCGACCCTCAGATCAAAATCTCACCAATTGACCGGATATCGCCAAAATGCTAACTTATCCAATGCAAGCCTAATCCTACACCGAACCTCTAAAATTACTTCCGATTGCGCTCCTAAGCCTCAAATCATCCCCCGAAGCTAACCAAATTGTTGGAAATCACATCCGAGCCTTCTAACTCACAAGTCAACTTTCAGTTGACTTTTCCAAACCAACCTTTCCTTAAAGAGACTAATTGCCCCATTTCCTACCAAATCCAATCCGAGTCAACTCAAACTCACCCAACACATATAATAATTCATGAAGAAGCAATCAACGGGGAAAACGGGACGGAAACACATGAGATGACGGGTCGGGTCATCACATCCTCCCCAACTTAAACCAACGCTCGTCCTCGAGCATACCCAGAGTTGTCCTAGAAGCCAACCAATAGCTGAATAACCTTACCAAGCATATACTCGGGGTGATCCCACGTCACCCTATCTCACATAGGTCCGACAACACAACATAGCTGAAATCTCACAACCTACCTAGACCATGACCCGTAGAACCACATCGCACTTTCCGAAATTGTACGCAAGACCAGAACCTCACATCTATACTCAGGATAAGTCCGAACCACCTGTAATAACCCATACCTGCAACCTCCGATGCAATTCTATGATATGCCACATAGCTCAAACACATGCAACGATAACTCCCATTCACGGCAGCTGTCCATAACAACCATATACCGATAGAAACCTCTTATTAGCTAAAGTCTCATTCCAACACTTTCATATCCTACCAATGATAATGAAACACACAACAAACCGTAACCATTTCTCAGATCAACCACTCATGAAACCACTTCCCTTTTGACTAATACTACAACAGATTTCCGAACTGAACCTCGATATTATTCTTCCAACAAGCTGTAATCAAATCTATTTGTATTCATTAATGACTCCCACGATCACCTCGAATCCAACACACCACTCTGGGGATATGACTCCTCATCACAGGACTAAGCCACAACTTGCATAATCCACGCACCAATGAAGGGCGGTCTGAACATACTCAAATTATGACAAATGACTCAAACAAAAGAGCTGTAACTCAAACTCCTCAGTACCGTCACAACACAAGGCTGGGACCCCGTCCCACATCATAGAAATAGTATACCTGAATCTACCCCGAAGGGTTTAATCTCCATGTAGCCTCGCTACAATGCGCGATCTTATCCAAACACTGTTACACATGAAGCACCTCAAGTCACTATACTCGAAATTGACAACCATGCACGATTGATATCTGGAACCCAAACAAATCATTATACACATGGTAAAGCAAGTAATATACACCATACGATCCTGAAAGGACACGACCGATGCGCCATTCGTTGAGCAACACCCAATACGGACTTTCCTTAGAAACCAGGAAACAAGGCATACAAAATAGCATTTGGAAAACTATTCTCAACATCACACTGTTGTGGCGTGCAACCCGACCTAGATAACATACCCGTGGCGGCGTGCCACCTGATCCACACAAATATCTCACATAGGGAGATGCACATCGAGCCAAATTTGCTCATTATAACAAAATATCGAGTATCGGTCGTAAGCATACTGAGTGCATAATGATATCTACTTATAGCGTTGTAAGCTACAAAACTCAACTTCCACTATGAATCTCGATAGCACCGCACTATATGGGCCCACAATCCGAAAATCATAATGCCTCACAACACAGAAAAAGCAACTCATAGATCTCCCCAGATCACTAGCAGGTTCAATAACGATCGAATCAACTTATCCTTCATCAATACAATTCAGGTCCAACCAAGCCAACTCAAGCTAAACATGTATCCAATCTGCTTACCAACAAACTCATTACCAAGAAGCTTGAAGCTGCTCTTTCCACTACTATAACTCATGCCGGAGCCGTACGATACGGTGCCCGACACCAAATCAATATCGAAATCCACAATCTCGCCCGACGACATGCCCGGCCACAAGGAACGCATCCGAAAAAGTCCCTCAATACCACAACTAAATCAATGGTAGAAACCTCTATACTGACATCTGTCACAAAGGCCCAATTAAGGGAAGCAATCCTTCCCAGCCGTTCACTGGTCTTTGGAACACAACCATTCTACTAGAACATAGTCCAATGCACCTCGCCACGCAACCTGTGGCATTTTTCGATATTACCCATAGCACAATAGTCTAGAATAACCCAACACGGAGACAACCAGTCTACACACCAATATCATATCCAAAATCTAATATACCAAGCAAAGAAAGATCCACTCGGGCTTCCAAATCCCAATAGCCGCTAACGGTACCAATACACACGATCCACAACCACTACATAGCCTGAACATGAGAACTCCCAGTCTCCAACTCCATATAGCACACGAATCACTGTACCTGATCCCAACTTCTGCCATATGAATACATATAACATCTCAAGTACCCAATCATTCCATGAAAGATATTCTTAAAATTTCCCAGTGCCATCAAACCACTCAGTCATCAGCAGTCGATCTAACAAGAGAACGCCGCAATACTACTGAAGTATCATCAGTTAAGTCACATTACCCCTTTCCGAGACAAATACTCTCGTCAAATCACTTCCAATTAGCAATATCATTTTTTCCTTCGTTATCTGAGGCTACTCTTCACTTAAGAGTTTTATGAACTTCTTTTCAGAACGAAACTGTAACTCACCTAGCCAACAACTTCCACTGACCCCATTTGGAAGAAAATTATTACGCATTCCATGCTTCTCATGCCCATAGAAGATATATACATCTCCAAACCACGGTGAAAACCTAACAAGAATTCTTCCCCAATTCCCTTTGCACAAGCTAAACTGTCAGAACTGAATCCTCTTATCCAAACCTAAACAAGCTGTCAGAACTCAAGAGCTTTGCTGCAACATGCCTGTACGAACTCATTGCCTCGAGCACACACAAAGAATTAATCATATCCTTACCATACCGATTCGGTCTACCATCAAGCTATTCCATATATCTGATTTCCTTTGTGATTCATCATCCACTTGACATTCCTTCTTGCTGTAGCACCACAATACCTCAACCCAGGCTTACCACACGAGACCCAAGCACGAGACCACACTGTCTAAGACCCATTAGCCGCTGAATACTCGCTCAAATGTTCCCAGAAACACCACATTCCCGAAATAACCTACTATGAAGAACTTCCTATGAATCTAAATCTGTTACCTTTATTTTCCTGATACTGATGCATAGAATCCCATAATTAACATAAAATATCACAAGTCTTGATCCTTTCCTAATGGAAACACAGTCTCTAGCCACATACACCACCTTAAGACACCTGATTATTACATGTAGAATCTTGGAACTCAATAAAACCATTCTCGAGAGTCCTTCTCTCTTATTCAACGACAAATTACCTGACTTAACGAACAGAACCACTCGTGCCTTATTAGCACTCTGACACCGTAGGATAAGATCTCATTCCAGTACAAACAACCATCTTCCTATTCTTTATCAACAACACCTCAAGACATCCTATTATTTTCTCACATCTATAAAGCACCATATAACCTTTGTCAAAATTTTTCTTTTACTCTAGCCATAGCCGGCTCACCCGCACGCTTTAACTGAAGCCAACATAGCACATGCCCGTGCAATCAGTTAATCAACAGCAACTTCCCCAACTTGACTCGAAGCCATATATCAGGGCACACTCAACAACTCATAACACTTTTACTCTAATGATACCACAATGCCATAGTGAGATTAAACTCAATTCATCTACAAGTTTGTGAAAACACAGATCATCTAGTACTAAAATCCTTGGCAAACCTCGCGTCCATCCCCACATCAGTTGAGTCCACCCTCTAGAGCGACCCAAGTTTATCAAATTTCAACATGTACCCTTCAATTACACATGAGATCTTCTAACAATATACATAAGAATCGTACCACTTAAGAACACTCCGCAGGAGATAACCCACCTGCTTCGCCTCAATTAACATTTCTGCATACCTTCCACCGACATACACATTACACGATCATTTAGTGTTCCTGGGCCTGAACACATACCGCCACATAAAACGCACTACACTCCCCAACTAGGAGACACAAAAATATTGTTCACGCACCCATAACTCGAGCTACACCTCAAATTACAATAGAAATCGAACACTTAATAGTTCATCTATTATCCAACAGACTTCTTTGTCACTACCAAGTCATATAGATACATCTTGTTGTACTAACATACTCATCACATGAATACCAAAAATCCATTCCGGCTAATAGGGACAATACCGAACATATAAGTTTAAAACACTTGCTCACACAATCAGCACCTCGGTGCTTAAACCATGGCAAAGATCCGGCCTCAAGTCCTCCAGACTGGCCCAATATCAAACTCACGGAGATCACATCTCGCCCCTCGATTGGGGAATCACAAGCCACCAAGGCATATATAACACTGAGCGCTCAAGTACGCATACCGACATGTGGAAAAAATTTCAAGAGTTATATCTCAAGCCGAATCAAGTACGCACGATAAGAATTCCAAGGATGGGAAGTTTTCCTAAAGGTTCTGCAGCCTCCCGAGGAGAAATACAGGCATCCCCGTACCGCTCCGCGAGACTCTACTAAACCTGCTCATGACTCGTGATACCTAGTAACCTAGGCTCTGATACCAACTTGTCACGACCCAATTTCCATGCCCGGTCGTGATGTCGCCTCTCGCGAAGAAAAGGCCAACCAACTAACCAAAATCCTCTCTTTAACCATTATTAAACATAAATGAATAGAAAGTACAACTTAATGGCATTAACAACTATTAATTACAACCCAACACAGCTCGGTTGGGGTGTCACAAGTTAAGAGCATCTAAAGAATCCTAACACTATTACAAGATCAGTAATTACAGGTTGGAATTTAATAACAACGGAAGAAATACGGTGCCGCGAACGCTGGCGGTCACCTTGCTCATGTACAATAGTAATACCTTCAATCCGCTATTAACCCGTTACCGGGCGGACAATACCCGCAACTGCACACTAGATGCAGGGAGTAAAGTGAGTACTCCAACTCGGTGAGTAATAAGAGTAAATAATATCTGAGCAGCAGAAATCACGTAAGGCACTCCATCATGCTATAAAGAACAGTGCAATCCTTTGAGAAATCAGTAAACCGTGAAATCCTTTAGAAAATATCTGGGCTCAGTTAAAACCTCTTTTGAAAATATCTTTTTCAACAGTAAGCAAATGAATGCACAATCAGATAGTGCAAGTCCGCAGGCAAGTCAGCCCCTCGGGCACAACACTCCATTAATATATAACACCAGGGTATCTCGTAGATATTGTAAGAAGTAGCATGGATGCCAATGATATGATAGTGCTGAATGTCATGACAAACATTACAAAATAAGAACAAATGCATGAGTGCAATGCAATGCATAAGACGGTACACTCCGGTACCCGCTGCGACGTGCAGCCCGATCCATTTAACATCGACGGCGCTCACTAAGGGTGTGTACAGACTCCGGAGGGGCTCCTACAGCCCAAGCGCAATAATCAAGCCACCTCATGGCATCAACTAGGCCCTCGGCCTCAATATCAATACAGTACCACTACGGCGTGCAGCCCGAGACAACCAAATATCCAGAAATCACTATAATGCTGCTGCGGTGCACAGCCCGATCCATGCTCAGTCCAGAAATGCACATAAGCCACTTGGGCACATTTTAAAATAATAGTTCTCAGCTCAAAACGATAATAATATATTGTTCAAATTTTCCAAATCTTAGAAAAATAGCTGAGTTTGCAAAACCGTATTAAAAGCTTGGACTGAGACCAAATAATATGCAAAGTAATGCAAAAACAGCGATACCAATCCCCGAAGGATCCAAATAATCGGCACGAAGCCCAACATATGGCAATCAGCCCAAATCATGATAGCATCAAGTAAGTTTCAATAAATTACGCAGTAAAATCAACAACCGGGACAGACCAAGTCACAATCCCCAACGGTGCTCTACCTCCACGCTCATATCCGGCGTGCAAGTCACCTCAATACAACACTATGATGTGCAAATCCGGGGTTTCAAACCCTCAGGATATCATTTACAAGTATTACTCACCTAGAACAGGTGAAATATCTAGCTCGTGATGCCTTTGCCCCTCAAATCGGCCTCCACGCGCGTCGTATCTTACCAAAAATAGAGCGAATACATCACAATATTCTAAGGAAATAATACCCAATCGAAAACAATTGAGAAATAGCAAAAATCTCAAAACTAGCAAAACCCGAGCCTCGGGCCCACTTCTCGAAATCCAAAATTTTTTACATCAATACGATCCTTATCTCGCCATGATTCTATACATATCAAATTCACAAGAATCGGAGTCCATTTGACCCCTCAAATCACTAGTTTAAACTCTTTTAAGTTTCAAGCCCTAACCTCCATTTTTTAACCTTTAATTCCTTGGGTTTTCAGTATTAATCCATGTTTATACACAATAATATCATAATCTAAGTCCAAGAATCCATATCTGATGATAGCCCTTGAAACACTCTTCAAAAATCGCCCAAAATCTCCTTAGTCCGAAGTCTAAAATGTTTCTTCTCTTTCAAAATCGTGAAAACACTGTTCACTTAAACCTAGCCAGGTTTCCGCTTCTGCAGTTGGGATACTGCACCTGTAGCTCCCGCTTCTGCATCAAAATAACCGCTTCTGCGGTTTAACTTAAAATCCCCAGGACCGCTTCTGCGGTCGAAAACCGCTCCTGTGATGTCCGCTTTTGCGGACTGCCTTCCGCTTCTGCGGAAATTGCCAAGCCCTCAAGGACCTCTTCTGCGACCTCCCCGCCGCATCTGTGGAACCGCCTCTGCGGTCCCTTTTCTGCAGATGTGGAAATGACAGAACCAGAAATTCTTAAACATGCAACAAACTCCAAACTCTCCATTTAACCACCCGAATCCACCCCGAGGCCCCCGCGACCCCAACCAAAAGCACAGACATGTTCTATTGCCTTATTCGAACTTGCTCGAATCATCACAACACTTTTTTAAAATCAAAATCATCGAATTTCACCAAACCAAAGCCTAAGTTTATCAAATTCTTCTGAAACTCACATTTGATCAAAAACCCGACCTAAACACCTCCGATTCAACTGAAATTTTGCACACACATCACAAATCACCTAACGAAGCTACTGCAACTCTTGGAATTCCATTCCGACCCTCGGATCAAAATCTCACCTATCAATCGGATATCGCCAAAATGCTAACTTTACCAATTCAAGCCTAATTCTACACCGAACCTCCAAAATTACTTCCGATTGCGCTCCTAAGCCTCAAATCATCCCCCGAAGCTAATCGAATCGTCGGAAATCACATCCGAGCCTTCTAACTCACAAGTCAACTTCCGGTTGACTTTTTCAAACCAACCTTCCCTTAAAGAGACTAATTGCCCAATTTCCTACCAAATCCAATCCGAGTCAACTCAAACTCACCCAATACATATAATAATTCATGAAGAAGCAATAAAAGGGGAAAACGGAATGGAAACACATGAGACGACGGGTCGGGTCGTCACAGTTATGAATGGTTATAAGTTACATACAGATGATTGCTCTAAAAATAAAAATAGCAACAACAATGGGGTGTGGGTTCAAGGTGGTGATGACACCCAAGATGGTGATATTGATTATTATGGTATGCTCAATGAAATAATAGAACTAGAATATACAGGTTGACTATTTAAGAAATTGATACTCTTTAGATGCAAGTGGTTTGACCCACATCCAACAAGAGGTACAAGAGTACACAATCAATACAACATAATTGAGGTTAATCATACGAGGGAGTATGATTGCTATGATCCTTTCATAATTGCACATAATGTTAGGAAAGTGTGTTATGCTCCTTATCCATTGCGGCGGAATAAGTCTGATTGGTGGATTGTAATAAAAACTAAGCATGTGGGTAGGGTAGAAGTCGAGAATGTGTTAGATGTTGCATAACAAAATGATATCTCCAGTATTCACCAAATAGTGGACGAAGTTTTAGAAAATGATTTGGAACATCCTGAACACACATTGGAAGAAGTTGATATAAATGAAGTAAGAATTATAGAAAACGAGAAAGAAGAATCAACTGATGAAGCTCAAACTAGTGAGGAAGAAGAATTCTCGGACGAGGAACTATACATCGATGAGCTTTAAAAAGTTGGTTTCTTTAATAACCCTCATTTATAGATAGTTTCTTTATATGTTTCAATCTAACTATATATTATATTATGCAGATGACAGGAAAGGGTCGAGATAATAGTGATCTTACTGGTTCTCGGGGTCGAGAAAAGGCTAGGAAACCAAAGAGGAGGGTAGAAGATACTACTCAATCCCTTCCTGCTTCTTCACAGATGCCTGTGCCTATGCCTATGTCTGCGCCTCCACCCCATGGCTATTCTGAGCTTCCATAACATCAACAGCCCTACACTTTCATGCAGATGCCAGGTCTTTCTTCACAGGGCCATAGGACTGTACGTCCGACATACAGTCCACCTATCTCACTACATCGTGGATCGCATCCATCAGCATCTCATGGATCACATTGATCCATACTACATGGATCACAGCCATCTGTGTCATAGCCACTCGGGTCACAGCTATCAGTGTCACATCCACTTGTGGCCCATACAGCTATGTCGCACTCCCAGGGCTCGCACTCCCAGGGCTCGCAGCCATCTTCATCTGGGACTCCATCGATTGCAGGCCTTCGCCTGCGAGATACTAGCTCTGACCCCCTACACCTTCCACACATGCCTCCGATATACATGCTTCGGACGGTGATGCTGATGATAACGAGGAGGTGCATTATGATGAATATGGCAGGATCATCATAGTCCCTGAGGGTGGCGGGTAAGAGTTATTTTTTATTTTTATTTGTATTGTTTTGTACTATTTTACTAAGATATTAATGTATTTTTTTAATTAAATTGCAGGTTCATCCATAGTAATATTATTGCAAGGATAATCACTAAAGCCACCAGGAAGCTTTATAATGGTCCTTATGCGACTTGGAGTGAACTCCCATTCTCGTTGAAGGAGCAAATCTTCAATCAATTTAAGGTATAAATTTTCTCTTAAGCAATATAATTATTTATATTTATGATGTTTCCATCTAAATATGTATTATACAATATAGATTAGCTTATATATATCGAATTTAGCTAATATTATATCAAATTTAGCTTTTATATATCGAATATAGCTTTTATATATATATTCGATAAAAGCTTAGTGCGTTAATACATAATTAATCAAAAGTTAAGTGCATTAATACTTGGCTTTTATTAGCTAATGCACTAATACTTATTGGATAGTATATATATATATATATATATATATATATATATATATATATATATATATATATATATATATA
>MU685980.1:37656-55349 GCA_026770625.1 Nicotiana glauca | reverse complement strand
AGCAGTTAATGCACTTAACTTTTGAATAATTATTAGCTAATAAAAGCTAAGTATAATATATCGAATATAGCTTTTATGAAATTTCCATCTAAATACGATATTTCCATATAATACTTAACTTTTGAAATACAGAGCAAGTGTGTATGGGAACACCGCTATAGCGCGGATGTGGCTGCAAATTTCCATCTAAAAGCTTGAAAGCGGTTATCCCATTATTTCTTCAAATCTAGAAAGTTGAACCAGAAGCCTGACTGGTTGCTTCAGAATTTATGGGAGGATTTGCAAAGGCAATGGCTTATCGCAGAATTCTTACAGAAGAGCGAAAAGGGAAGGAAAGCTCGGGCATCTGAGAAGGGAGGATCCTTGCACACTGGAGGTCCGATCAGCCTAGGGACGATAAAACAAAGAATGGTACGTAATTGCTTAATTTATTTTAATTTTCAAAGTATGTCTATTCTGTTTATTAATTAAAATTTATGAGTTTTCAAGAAAAAAGTTGGGGCGTCCGATGAACCAAGATGAGCTCTTCAAGGAGACTCATATTGTAAAGAAGAAGAAAGAGACGGACCAAGAAAGGTGGGTCGAGGGCCGAGCCTCGAATGTACATGTAAGTTTTAACTTTTCATTAAGAATTTTGATTTACTTTTATATAAATTTTGAAATACTAATTCAATGTAATTTTCTTATAGGGTCGCATCACAACTGAAGTGAAGCAATTCATATGCAGTCAGCCACCTAATGAGTCGGGCATTCCAATCCAACTATCGGACGAGGATGCTAAGAGAATGGGGACGCAGGCTGCTAGTGGTCCAAAATGGGGGAAGGTATACGGGATTCCTAATAAGAAATTCCATCGCTATAAGTGTGGAATGCAAGGAATAGGGACTTCCTCGCAAGCCGAGCAACTTGATGGGGAGAGGCTCTCCTCTATGCGGGAGACTGTGGCAAAGCTCACATCCGAGCTAGAAGCTGCCAAGGAGAGAGAAAAGATTAGAGATATTCAGTACACTAGCATGCAGGAGCAGATCAAATCTCTCCTAGCTTCTGGTAGTTTTCCAATTCCCCGGTCTCGTGAGTCATCGCTAGAGGTTCGCCTTCCCCGTGCTCGTTCCTCCCGTCCTCCCCGTGATCGTTCTTCCCATCCTCGACAAATACACCATTCTGGATACCGTCTTGGTGATGAAAGTTCATCAGATGGTGATGATAATGATGTACAAAACAATCCTTGAATTTTATACACTTTCAACTAGACAAATACAATCGGTTTTTGAATGGTTTTGTAATAACAATTAACTTATTGGTTTGGTTAGCTTAAAGTATAAAGTTATATTGAACTTTTTACTTTGTTGGTTATAATGTTTTTGTTTTGTTGTTGTTGTTGTTGTTTATTGTTATTGTTGTTGCTTTTTATTGTTATTGTTGTTGCTTGTTGTTGGCATAAAATGACTGTTTAGGAATTTTGGTAAGCTGGCAGGTGGTGTAACTGCCAAAATAGGCAGTTCTTGCCAGCAATATACCAACAAAAGCGACCAACTCTAGTCGCCATTTGGTCGCTTTTCAATTAAAAAAAACATTTTTCTGGGAAATAGCGACCAAGGTTGGTCGCTATTTAACCTAGATTTCAAAAAAGCGACCAACTTTGGTCGTTATTCCATTAAAAAAATAATAATTTCTGGGAATATAGCGACAAAATTTGGTCACATATTACTAAAAAAAATTAATTCTTGAATTTAGCGACCAACTTTGGTCGATTATTTAAAAAAAATTTAAAAAATTAATAGTAAAGCGACCAACTTTGGTCTCTATTTTCCAGATTTTAAAATATAATATTGACCAAAGTTGGTCGCTATTTTATGATTAATAATAAGTTAAAAAAAATGTAATTTACAGAAGGAGACCAACTTTGGTCGCCAAAATTATAATATTAAAATATTATAACGACCAAAGTTGGCCGCTATACTCTTTACCCGGAAAATTTGGTTCTTTTGCCCGAGAGACCAAAGTTGGTCGCTAATTCGCGACCAACTTTAGTCCCTAAGGTAAAGGGACCAGCTTAAGATCGACCAGGCTTGTTTGGTCAACTTTGATAGCTTTTTGTGGTTGCTAAAACCCAAATTTCTAGTAGTGGTCGAACAACAAAATTGTGACAGTGATCAAAAGAAGAGACCAGCTCTGTTGAATGCTTGTAATATGAGCCTACCTCCAGAGTTTAAGAGCAATCTTTACTCGGATTTTGCAGATCATGGAATACAACAAGTATAAGGGAGAAATTAATAAACAGTCAGATTTACAAGTGGTCATTCAAAAATAGCCATAGTTTCAAAAGTAATCGAAATTTAGCCACTTTTCATGTAAAGATATATTATATATAGGATCGTGTTGCACGCCATAACGGAGAAAAATATGTATTATGGCTATTTATGACTTTATTTTCAGTCATTTTATCATGTTGTGAAACTGAGAAGTGATGATATTCTGGGACCTCTATCATTTTAATTATTCTTTTATTCATTACGTGATTATGTGTGTATGTTTTCTTATATGCTCTTCTGCACAGATACAAATATAAGAAGGTATCTTTTAACTAAAAAATTTCGCCACTACTTCACCGAGGTTAGTTAAGATACTTACTGAGATCGGTTGTACTCATGCTACATTTCTATACCTTGTGTGCAGATCTTGGAGCCGTGTAGATGTGAAGATGAAGACTTGCACTAAAGACGTTCCAACGTTCCAGCTTCAAGCTACCCCTTGTTCATGGTAGTATAGGACTTCAACATTATTTATGTAAATTTCAAACTGATATTGTACTATTTTTCATTTTGGTTTGTAAAATTTAATTATAGTGGCTCATGACTTGTTCTACTAGTCCATAGGAGGTTGTATAGAATTTAGTCATTTAAATTCTTGTTATTGGGAGGTTCTTGTTATTAGATGTTGGCGTACCTAACATTAGGGTTAGGTGTCATCACGACTAGGCAGATTTTTGGTCGTGACAAGTTGGTATTAGAGCACTAGGTTCATAGGTTCTATGAGTCATGAGCAAGTGTCTAGTAGAATATTGTGGACTGGTATGATAATGTCCATATATATCTTCGAGAAGATACAGGGCATTTAGGGAAATTTCCCTTCTTTCTTTCCTTATCGTGCGACATTGTTTCAGCTTGAAACCTGCGACTTTGATTCTTCCTATTTGTCCAAATGCGATGCTGAGCACCAAATATCATTGTGCACTAACGACTTGTGATGTTTCAAATGGGCTACGAAGGGTTGTAGATGTTTGATTACTATTGCGATGTGTTGTCTAGTCTTGGGAGCAAATGCATTGATAGATCCTTCAGTTATTATTTTGTAGGATGGAGTGGATTCTTATATCTTATCGACGAGTGTAGAATCGGGGAGGACTAAGCGGTTACCTAGTTATTGTGACCATGGTGGGGTCATGGGAATGTGATGATTTGAGTCCAACTAGTGGGCTATCTCCTACTTGAAGATTTTAGGTCATGTGTTTCGTAGGAGGTTTCTATTTAGTGGAATTCATATATTATCATTTTGGAGCATTAGCTAAATTGGATCGACTATCACAAGGATGAGTATGTGATCAGTAGCATCTTTGGAGTGTTTTATGACTAGTGTTACATAAGTTTTTGAATTATTTAGTTGAATAACAGCGCGGGACCGGGTCAGCTATGAGGAATAATACTGTGGGTTACCGAAGATGTGTTCTATGGCTTTGAGCTAAGTGGGGGAGTCTGTTATCGACAATTATATTTCATGGTCATGCATTGTATTAGTTCCTAGACTAGGATGTGTTTGAAGATTGGTTATGATTTGAGAAAGGTTTCATCGAGGATGATTTAGATCAATGAATCGATGGATGCGTGATGTAATATGCTTTACGGGTATATAGAGGTCTTGGGAAAGATTCATGTTTGATGCCCTTTGTAGATGCAGTGTGCAAGGAAAAGAAATTGCTTGGTTTCTTCTTCTGGTTATTGAGTTGTGGGAGAAGTGTGGGTTATTCGGCGTCTATTGGCTGTGAAGTAGGGATGCAGGGCAAGGTGGTTGACTATCAAAAAGATACTAATGCGTTCAAGATTATGTGGTTTTTAGATCTGTGTATGATTAGAGCTCGAGATCGGTAGCAGATGGTGTCCGGGTTTGTGGTACGTCTATATCAAGAATGACTTTACATGGAAGTATTAGAGAGATGCAAGAAACGACTTTGGATTCGCAGAAGGTTCCTTCAGATCAAGCATATCGGGTTGAGTTACTTTTGGGTTTAGCAGTTTGTGTGACTCGGTTGAGTTATAGGAGATAAGTTCTGATGACTTGATTATGTGTTAATGAGTTCTAAAAGATTCATTATGGTTATGACCATGACTTGGGGTTGGTGTCTTCTACAGGCATAAGAGGTGTGTGGTGTGTGGTGATGTCCTCGTAGATTGAGTTAAATGGAAGGTTCTCAGTTGGTGAGGTGTTCGACTTGCTTGTGGTTCAAAGTTAATTATGAGATTTTCGTATTTTCACGAGTTAGCATGATTGTGCCGGTGTGCTGTATGGGAGTAAAAGTTGCGAGTTTAAGGTTGAAATTTAGTTTCAAAGGGAAAGGTATGCATTCTTGATGGCATGGATGATTTCAGATGTTTAAGAGAATGCTGGCAGTATTTGATGTTGCTTGAGAAGAGTGTGCACTTCAGAAGGCGCATGTGTTTTGACTTGCGGATGCTTGACTAGTGTTACGACGATCACCTGGGTTGGGCTTCCGAGGTTCAGGTTTTGATACGTGGCATAGAAGATTTATGTGGGTATCTTCCGTGAGATGATTGTACACAAGTGATGTGTTAGCCATTTGAGCAGTGTAGTCGAAATTAGGTATAGATATTTTGTTATTCTTGAGGTTTAGAGATGTGATGTTCTCGCGGGACGACTATTCCTTGGTTAACAAGTGTTATGTTTTATGGGTAGGTTGCTATGAACTTTTGGAAGGTTATATACCTATTTGGGAATGATCGTAATTAGTTTGGGGGTTATTTGTAAGCCTAATGAGAATGTGTATTCTATATCAGATCGAGTTTGCTTATCTGTATGCAATTCCTACCGTGGGTGTATCATCAGGTAGAATGGATGTTATTCGTGCACTAATCTATGTTATGTAATTCTCTCTTATGCTATGACGGGTTGTGAGATTGCATGATTATTCACACGGATGCTGTAATCACGTTTAGGCCTTATGGCAATATGGGCGAGATGGCCTTCGTGATGTTGATTTGCTTATTGCACCCTAGCTGTGCTAGCCTCCTTTCAATATTGTGTTATCTCTATTCACCTTTTCACTGCTATATTTGTTCACTCTATCGTGCTTGATGTTGACATACATGTGATTAGTGATCCCGAGCATTATGGCTCGATGGGTATCCCTAAGTGGATTGATATATTTAGTATCGGGTTACATGTTGCAATAGAGTTATATGGCATACCCTTCTTTTGTGTTTATTTTCTGTTTTTATTTCCCTTGTGGGATGAGTTCATGAAATTATGTTTTTGTTGTTACAACAGTTGTACTTGTTTGATAGTACTTGTACCTTATTTTCTTTTCATTTTTGGATATATTTGAGTTATTTCTTGTTTGGTGTACAGACTGCATCGTGTAGGGATCCGTGTGGTCTTTGGTGTGACTTGTTGGCTGGGCTGCTCTTTGAGTTGAGGCGAGGTTTCTAGACCTAAGATTTGCACTACCATATTGAGATAAGGAATGTTTGGAAGAATGATACCATGTTTTCGCCCAGAACTTAGAAATGGTCCTTGTCGAACGAGAGAGCTTCTTCACTTGTTGATTTCATAGGCGGTTATGAGTTTTTACATGTTTCTTTTATTACTAGTAGTGTTATGGAGGTCTAAAATGAGGTTTCATATGATATGAAGAATATTACCAGTACTGGGATTGCTATTGGGCAGCTAGGGTAGTTTGAAGTTATTGTTATGGGGATTTGAGTTATGCGGTATGTCATGTGATTATATCTTGGGTGATGGTTATGGCTTGATACATCTTGTTCAGATTTATGTAGTGTATTGATGCGAGATTCGGGTCTTACGATGAATTTCAGATGTTGAGGATTGGGCTATAAGGTTATGGGATAAAGATGAAGTAAGATCTTCAGTTAAGTTGTTTTATCAGGCTTACATGGATTGGGATGACGTGAGATCACCCACGGGCATAGGTACGGAGAGGTTGTGCGGTGATATGATGGCTTTGGAATGACTCTTAGCACATTCGAGGACGAACATATGTTTAAGTAGGGGAGAATGTAACAGCTCGAGCGGTCGTTTTGTGAATTTGCATTCAGTTTGGTAGTTTGAGGTCATAAGTAGCTTCATATGGTATATTATGGATTGCATGTATCATTGGCTTTGGTTTTCGAGTCGTTCGGGATTGATTTAGAAGGATAATTCTCACTTGAGATGCTTGAAGATGAAAGAGTTGATCAAGTTTGACTTTTGGCGTATTTGACATTGGATCAGAGCTTTGATGATTCCAGTAGTTTTGGATGGTGATTTTGGACTTGGGCATATGCTCGGATTTGCATTTGGATGTTTTTAGAAGGTTTCGACACTATTTGGCAAAAATTGACAATTTGAAGGTTTTGAAAGTTCATATGTTTAACTGGGAGATGACATCGGTGTTATCGGGTTCGGATTGTGGTTCCATGAGTTGGAATAGGTTTGTTATATCATTTGGGACTTGTGTGCATAATTTGAGGTCATTCTGAGTTGATTTGATATTGTTCGGCACGAGTTTTACAAGTTGATGGTTCAAAAGTTTATTAAGTTTGATTTGAGGTGCTATTCATGGTTTTGATGTTGTTATTTTTGATTTGAGGCCTCGAGTAGGTCCATGTTCTGTTTTGGGACTTGTTGTCATGTTCAGATGGGGTTTCGAGGGACTCGGGTGAGTTTTGGGGTGGTTTCGGATCATTTTGGATTGGCTTGGAGACGCTGCTTTTTGTTGTTTCCTGATCTCTCTTTTGTTCTTCGTGATCGCAAAGATGTAGACACGATCGCGTAGGTTAAGTTTGGAGTTGGGTGTTTTCTTCTTAGCATTCGCAATTGGACGATCCTGTTCGTGTAGGTTGTTGAGGTTCGAGCTTCGCGTTCGGGCTAGTGGCATCACATTCGCATAGTGTTGAGTTAGGCTGGTGATAACGATGGATTTTACCCTATCTTATGCTCTCTTTTGCTTAGGTTTTGGATAAAAAATGTGTAAAAGTTATTCCCGAAAATTGACTTATTATGCTTGTCTGCACGGTTTGGTCAAAATGAGGTAAGAAAGACATAATCAACTTATGAAGGAGTTAAAATTGCACAAGTTCAAAGCTAAGATAAAAGTGCTAACCGCGAAGGAAAAGAGCAGTCGAGGAAGATCCACCGCTGAAGCGGCCACAGTTATGCGGTCCGCGAAATTGAGGTTCAGAGAAGGTGTTTTGGGTGCAACAGAGACCGCTAGGTGCGATAAAAAGTGCGGCCGCCGAATATCTGACACGGCCGCGGTGGTATTTCTGCTGAGAGCGGCGTTCAAGGTTCAGAGACCCTGCAAAGTGAGCCTAGCTGAGGAGCGCAGTCCGCGTCCAAATTAAGCGACCGCAGTTGAGGCTAACGCTAAGGTGGTAACTTTTACGCTATCCGCAAAATCAAGTCCAAACAAAGCACATAAGTGAATAAATGCGGTACACGCTTGTTTTGCGCCGCCGCAAAAGTCCTTACGCTGAGCCGCTCATTATTTCGCTGATAGCGGAACCTCCGTAGGGGTATTTTTGTCCACTAGTTTTAGCTGTGTATAAATAGATCTTTTTCACATTTTAGGTTATCTTTTGTCCGAGGAGCACGTGAACCGTCGTATTTTACTACTTAGAGTAATTTTAGAGCAACTTTAGCAATTAATCTTAGATTTTATTCTTGTAGTTAACTTTTATGGCTTATATTTCATCTCCATATTTAATTTCTACCTTGATTATGAGTAGCTAAACCCATTAACTAGGGTTGAGACCCAACCCTAGTATGTGTGTGTAATGGGTCTTCAATTTTAGGGCTTAATTGTTTATGGGTTAATGATATTTAGCTTGATTCATGCTTTAATTGTAGGTTGGTGGTTGCAGACACTGATTCGTGCCTTTATGACTTAGACTCTTCTTGACAAAGAGCGACTAAGTCTAGGAAATTCAGGCTAACAAGGAATTGGGGTGCATTCAAGAGATTGATAACCTCAATTAAAGGGTTAAACCTAGAGATAGTAATACCCGAGTTTAGCCAATTTTGCTTGCATTGTTTGAACACCCAATTGAGCTTGAGAAAGCCAATTAGAGCAAAGTCACTCAAACTACTGAGATGTATAGAGTGAGTAATTATTTGCAAAGGTTATATCATGATCCCAAATATGACAAGCTTGTCCTAAATTTTAGACCCCATTAGATACTCGCCTAGGTGTAAGTCACTTCCCTAGTGCTTTTTATCAATTGAGAAAAATCCTACAAAAACATTGTACTTAGATTACTTTCAACAATTAGTAGCATTAAAAGTAGAATAGAAACAAATCCAAACATAGTTAGAAGTGCAATTAAGATTAACACGCATAGCTAGATAGGATAGAAACCCAACTCCCAACCAATATTAGCTCTTTGTGGATATCGATCCCGACCTTTTGGGTAAAAGATGCATCTACCACTCTTTGGCATTTTATAGTGGTATAGGGTTGGAGCCGATCACTTTTTGGCGCCGTTGCCGGGGAGCTAAATAGTTTTGGCTATCTATCTGACTAGTTGTATGTCTTGTTTTTCTTTCTTTCTATTTTACTAACTTGTGTGAGTTAATTGATTTAGGTACAACATGGAAAATAATGATCCTATTAGAAATGTTCTCCTGGAGGAGGAGGTAGATGATAATGCTGAAGATGAGGTACCTCTAGTACCTCAAGCTCAAAGAAGGCCATCAAGCCAATGATAACATTCTAGACCCTCCCCCATGTCCTCCACGAGTAGCTCTACGGGTGCTTCCAAATGAAGGTTACACAAGTGCAATTGTCCCACCCCGGATACGGGCGGGAAATTTCCAAATTACAAATGTTATGTTAACCTTATTGGAGCAAAGAGGGTACTTCACATGCGCTCCTTATTAGAATGCATATAAACATCTAAAGGGCTTTGTGGATACTTGCTGGGGAAGCAAACAGAAAAATGTGTCGGAGGATGCATTGAGACTGAGATTGTTCCCTTTTTCACTTAAAGGGAAAGCTTTGGACTAGCTCGAAAGACTTCCCAACCATTCCATCACTACGTGGGATGAGTTGGCCGACAAGTTTATAGCCAAAATTTTCTCGCTAGGGCATATGGAGACATTGCGAGATGAGATCCTGAACTTCAAAGAGGAACCGAATGAACCACTTCATGAGATCTAGGAAAGGTATCAGACAATGGTGAAAGAATGTCCGAACAATGACATAGCCGAAGCAATGATCCAACAAACATTCTACCGTGGCATCAACACGACCAATCAGTGTGTAGTAAACCAGCTAGCAGGGGGAAACTTTATGAACACACCTTATTCTGAGGCGTGTCAGATACTTGATGAGATGGCAGATACATTCTCGGCGTGGCAAAGTCGAGCTAATATGCCACAAGGTGATCCTATTGTCATTAACCTGCACAAAAAAGCTCCATGACCATGACCAAGCAATATCAGAGTTGACTACAATAATGAACCAATTGGTCAAAACTCAATTGCAGCAAGTTCAAGAGCCAAGACAAGTGAACGCCATGGAAGGGGTAAATATAATGGTCAATAAGAGTCTACAAAGAGATCAACAAAGTCAAGGAAATTCGGATCAATATGAGCAGGGTATTAATGGTTTCAACCAAGATGATAGGTATGAGGATCAAAGTGAAGATGTTCAGTATGTGAACAACTACCAAGGACAACGGGGCAATGCTCCGAATCAACAACAACAGTGGAGATCCCAAGGAAATTGGAGGAATCAAAACCTACAAGGAAATTAGAACAGTGGTAACAACAATAACCAAAACAACTGAGAGAACAACAATCAGAATTGGGGCAACCAAGGCAACTGGGGAGGAAACAACAACTAAGGGGGTTGGAATAACGGTAATCAAGGGAATCGGGGGCAGGGCTTTCAAAGGCCTCCGACGTATCAACAACGAAACAACCTGCCTCCATTTCCGTCTCAAGGTCCTAGATCATCAAACAATGAGATGGGAAGAATTGAGTTGATGTTTGAGCAAATGATGAAGAAAAAAGCCGACTCTGATGCCTAGTTGGCATCCCATAATACTTCTATCTGAAACTTGGAGGTTCAACTTGGCCAGATTTTGCAATCTTTGAACACTCACCCTAAGGAGGAGCTACCTAGTGATACGGTAGTAAACCCAAAGGGTGGGAACAATACCAGCCATGCAATGGCGGTGATCACAAGGAGTGGTAGAGGTGGTCAAACAAGTACCTCCAAGCAAAGGAAGTTGTGAGTGATGAGGTTGAAGTGCAAAATGATGATGTTCCAATAGTTGATGAGCAAGCGAGTTAAGAGAATTTGAATTTTGAAGTGAGAAATGATATTCATGACAATGAGGTGGAGACTCAAAATGATGTGAACCCATCTAGGGAACAAGTGATAGACATACCGGAAAAGGTAGTGCCCAAGACTAAGGCTCATTTGCCAGGCCTCCTCCACCTTACCCTAAAAGACTTGCAAAGTAAAAGGATGAAAACCAATTCAAGAAGTTTATTGAGATGATGAAAAGCTTGTCGATCAATGTGCCCTTGGTGGAAGCTCTTAAGCAAATGTCGGGATACGCCGAGTTTATGAAAGACTTGGTGACTGAAAAGAGATCTATGGATTGTGAGACCATCAAGATAACTCATCAAGTGAGTGCACCTGTGCACTCGATGGCTCCAAAGCTTGAAAATCCCAGAGCATTCAATATTCCATGTACCATTGGGAGTGCGGAATTTGCAAAGGCCTTGTGTGATTTGTTAGCAAGTATACACCTGATGCCTTACTCTATATTCAGAACTTTGGGTATTGGTCAACCGAGAGCTACTTCAATAAGATTGTAAATGGTGGATCGAACAATCAAAAGGCCGCTTGGTATTATTGATGATGTTCTGGTCTGGGTTGACAAGTTTATTTCGCATGGGGATTTTATGATTCTCGATTGCGAAGTAGACTATAAGGTGCCTATAATATTGGGAAGGCCTTTCCTAGAAATAGGGAAGGTATTGGTTGACGTGGAAGCAAGGGAGATCAGCTTCTGGGTGGGTGATGAAAAAGTTGTCTTCCACGTGTGCAAATCGATGAGGTAACCAAATAGTATTAAAGTTTGCTCTTTTGTAGATCTTGTGACGGATGTGATAGTTGATGACACGAGTGCTATGATCAATGTGGAGGATCCTTTGGAAGCTATATTGTTGAACCATGATGTGACTGGGGATGAAGGCTTAGTAGAGTAAGTCAATGCTTTGTATGGAATGGGTTCTTACTCCTATGAGCCCCGTAAACTTTCCTTAGATCTTGAGAACAGAAAGACTCTACCAACAAAGCCCTCAATCAAGGAACCTCCCATATTATTAGAGTTGAAGCTTTTGCCTTCACACCTTAGGTATGACTTCTTGGGCCTTAATTCAACTTTACCTATTATTCTTTTTTCGTGCTTAACTAACATGCAGGTAGATGCCACCCTTGAGGTGCTTCAAAGAAGGAAGAAGGCAATTGGATGGACTCTAGCTGATATTCGGGGGATAAGCCCCGCCTTTTTCATGCACAAGATTATACTTGAGGATGATGCAAAGCCTTCGTAGAATATCAAAGGAGGTTTAACGAGGCTATGCAAGAGGTCGTCAAGAAGGAAGTGATCAAGTGGCTAGATGTAGGGGTTGTGTACCCTATCTCGAATAGTTCTTGGACTTCACCAGTACAATGTGTGCCGAAAAAGGGGGGTATGACTGTGGTCACAAATGAGAAAAATGAGTTGATCCCCACTAGGACTATCACCGGATGGAGGGTATGCATGGACTACCGGAAGATGAATAAAGTGACCCGCAAAGATCATTTCCCATTGCCCTTTCTTGACCAAATGTTGGATAGACTTGCCGGGTATGCCTACTACTGCTTTTTGGATGGGTACTCAGGTTACAACCAGATTTTGATTGCACTGGAGGACCAAGAGAAAAGCACCTTCACATGCCCATATGGGATCTTTGCATTTTCACGGACACCATTTGGTTTTTGTAATGCACCGGCTACTTTCCAGCAGTGTATGATGGCTATCCTTACGGACACGGTGGAGGACTTCTTGGAAGTGTTCATGCATAATTTTAGTGTTGTGGGTGACTCTTTTGTATAATACGTGGGAAATCTTGACAAAGTGTTGGCCCGATGTGAAGAGATAAATCTAGTGCTTAACTGGGAAAAATGCCACTTTATGGTCGAGGAGGAAATTGTCCTCGACCATAATATCTCAAAGAACGGGATTGAGGTGGACAAGGTGAAGATTAAAGTGATTTCAAAGCTTCCTCCTCCTACTTCCGTCAAGTGGGTTAGGAGCTTTCTTGGGCATGCAGGGTTCTACCGAAGGTTCATCAAGGACTTTTCAAAGATAGTGAATACCTTGTGCAAAATGCTGGAAAAGGATGCGAGGTTTGTGTTTAATGAAGAATGCATGAAAGCTTTTGAACTTCTCCAGTACAAACTGACAACCACTCCCATTATTACCGCACCCAATTGGAGCTTACCCTTTAAGCTTATGTGCGATGCAAGTGATGTTGTGGTAGAAGCGGTCTTAGGGCAAAGGGTGAACAAGATGTTTCACCCAGTGTATTATACAAGCAAAACTATGAATGATGCCTAGGTTAATTACACAGTGACAGAAAAAGAGTTGCTACCCATAGTGTTTGCCATGGAAAAGTTTAGGCCTTATCTCATGGGTGCCAAGTGATTATTCATACTGATCACGCGACACTCCATTACTTGATGACAAAGAAGGATTCTAAGGCTCGGTTGATGAGATGGGTTCTATTACTTAAAGAGTTTGACCTTGAAATTGTTGATTGAAAAGGATGTGAAAACCAAATGGCGGACCACTTGTCCCTCTTGGAGGAAGAGGGGAGGCCCCATGATGGCCTCGAAATTAATGATTCATTCCCGGATGAACAACTCCTCTCCGTATCTTTGAATAGTATGCCTTGGTTCGCTGATGTTGCTAACTTTCTTATGACCGACATTTTTCGTGTGAGCTCTCTTCTAACCAAAGGAAAAATCTTAAATGGGATAGCTTGGATTATTACTGGGAGGAGCCTTATCTATTCAAGATTTTTAATGATGGGGTGATCCGGAGATGTGTTCCGGAAGAGGAGCAAATGCGTATTCTTGATGCTTTCCATTCCTCGCCCTACGATGGTCATCATGGTAGGGTGAGAACTGCTTCAAAGGTTCTCAGCTATGGTTTTTATTGGCTTACATTGTATAAAGATGCTAGTGAGCTTGTGAAGAGATGTGATGAGTGTTAGAGAGCTGGTGGAATTTCCAAGAAGGATGAACTGCCTCTCACCACTATTCTTGAGGTTGACATATTTGACGTGTGGGGCATTGACTTCATGGGACCTTTTGTGAGTTCATGTGGTAACACATACATTCTAGTTTCTGTTGATTATGTTTCCAAGTGGGTTGTAGCATTGTATTTGCCCTACAATGAGGCACGAAGTGTGGTGGCTTCCTTAAAGAAAAATATTTTTACAAGGTTTGGCACTCCTAGGGCGATCATCAGTGATGTGGGTTCTCATTTATGCAATAGGGCATTTGACACTTTGCTTGCAATATGGTGTCAATCACAAGGTATCAACCCATTATCATCCTCAGGCTGGTAGACAAGTTGAGGTCTCCAACAGGGAGATAAAGAGCATATTGTCAAAAACTGTCACTGCAAATAGGACTGGGTGGTCAAAGAAACTGAATGATGCTTTGTGGGCTTACAGGACTGCTTACAAGACTCCAATTGGTATGTCTCTGTACCGATTGGTATTTAAAAAGTGTGCCATCTTCCGATTGAGTTAGAACACAAGGCTATGTGGGCGCTGAAGAAGTAAATCTTGAGTGGGATGTTGCAGCAAATCTCCGGGTAGAGCAACTCAATGAACTTCATGAGGTTAGGTTTTATGCCTATTCCAGCTCATCCTTGTATAAGGATAGATGAAGTACTTACATGACAAGTATGCCCGGAGCAAGGAATTCAAGGAAGGTGATTTTCTTCTTCTATTTAACTCTCGTTACGACTGTTTCTGGGAAAGCTCAAGTCAAAATGGAGTGGCCCTTTTGAAGTGGTGCATGTAAATTCGCTTGGTGCTCTTGATTTCAAAAACAAAAATGGTGAAATCTTCCAACTTAATGGGCACCGAGTGAAGTACTATCTTGGCAAGTTTGATGACAGCCATGTGGTGGCAATGATCCATCTCAAGTTATTGATGGTAACCTGCGTCGTGCCGCGACGTTAAATCAGGCGAGGCAAACCATGTGCTTTTCTTTCTTTTTGATTTTCTTCTTAGTGTAGGCTTTGTTTTGGACTAACTGGTTGTGAAGTTTGTGTAGGAATTTTTGATGCAGTGTAGGACTAATACTGGAAAATTTGGCTAAGTATATGATTGGATCGCTGATCGCGCTCAAAATTCCACGGTCTGCGGAAGCTTTTTTGCGGGGGTGTGATTCTATAGCATATGCAGACTTGGAAAGTCCAAAATGTGAACTCTCTGAAGTGTCTACCGTGACCGTAATGGCTTTTTCACGGTCAGCAGAACTTATTACGCGGCCGCGCCCACTTTTTCACTCTCAGCGGTATTTTAGAACCTGCAACTCATGAAATGGCCAAAAACATGGACCACGGTGGAATTCCGCTGCTGCGCTAGGTAGGTTGGTGTGGCTAAAAGCATGGACCACGATGGAATTCCAACACACATCACACAACTGGTATGTTCAAACCATAGCATTGCTTTTTATATTTTTACTTTTCTTTTCTTTTAGTTTTAATTTCTTCTTTTTACTTAGGGTTTGATTAATCACCATAATATGGGCATCGATGTTAAAAATTCATGTGGGTATTTGTTATGTATGCCTAATAGTGGGTAGGGTTGTTCATTTTAGCACACATTTGCCTAATTTGTATGCTAGTAAAAAAACCCTTTAGTGCCCGTTCTTTTTGAATTCCGCGGTCGCGGCTAAAATTCCGCAATCAGCATTCATACAATGTCTTGAACTAAAAATGGTTTATTTTTCGCGGTCAGCGGTGGAAATTTCGCAGTCAGCGGCCTGTGTTACGCAACCGCCATTCTTTTTTTGCGGATCGCAGATTTTAAGTTCAGAGTCTTGTTTAGTTGGGTGCACGACTGCATTAGTTTTTCTGCAGACAACGGTACAACTTTCGCGGCCACACCAAAATTCCTCTCTCAGCGGTAGTCTAACTTCAGAGACTGGGTAGCCTGAATCCCAGTATTTCGTGGCCACACCCAAAATTTTGCTCTCAGTGGTAGCCAATCCGCGGTTACACTCCTTTTTTCGCTTTCAGTGGACCTTTGCTTTTTGAACATTGTCAACTCATCTGCCTTATTTTAATGATTCTTTTAACAACAATACTACTGAGCTTTCACTGATTGTGTATGCAGAAAATGGTCAAATTTAGAGGAAGGAGTGATAAACAAAAAGGGAGAGTAGCGTCCTCCCGAGGAAGGGGACGAGGAAGGATCAAGTTACCCCTAATAGTACAACAATCCATTGGGAAGATGCGAAAGGCCATCAAAGTTGCAGATAGAGCAGTGGAGCACTCGGACACAAGTGAGTACATCCCTTCCCGAGAAGTATCAGAAGGTGATTCTGTACCACTTATATCCCAGATTTCCCGGAGAGGTACCGACTGGTCGATGTACCCACTTCATTGACTGAGTCATCTAATGACTCAGAGGGAGGTAGTGAGGTGTCGGGATCATCTTCCCCACCTGATGCAACTCCGGCCTCACCAACTGCTTCTGTTTCTGCTGATATTGATGTTGATATTGAGATACCGGATAACAGGAGAGGGGGTGACACCCAGGAAGGGGGGTTAGAGAGAACAAGGAACCCCGTGCTATGGCAAGAACAGTTCGTTAGTGAGAAAGCCTATCATAAATTCTGAGAATGGTGGCCATAGAGGTCTGTCACCCTCGAGAGGCAATTCATAGAAAGGGATCTTCTACCCCATAGCTCCAATGTGAAGAGGCGATTTGATGAAAGAGTGGGGTGGAAATGGTTTACAAGCAAGCTGCCAGAGGCCAATGAATATTTAGTCAAAGAGTTCTATGCCAATGTTTCCCACATCAAAAAGGGCACGTATGTGACCAAGGTGCAGAACCTGAAGATTAGATTTTATTGCAAGATGTTGAATGACTATGCTGGATTCAATGATGAGGATGAGTCCCTGTATCTGGAGAAGGTGGCTATGGATGATTTAGCTCACCCTTGGCTTGCATCGGTGATTGTTATTCCCGAGATTACTCCAGCTTGGCTGACACCTGGGTCCCCAATCTACAGGAACACTTTGAGCTTCGAAGCAAAGGGGTGGTCTACTTTTGTGTACAGTCGGTTAGACCCTGCTACACATGACAGTGATATGCCGCTTTCCCAGGCTCTTATTATGGGTGCTATCATGGTGGGGTACCCGATTAATGTCGAGAATATTATGGCCAAGGTCATTACCAGAGTGGTTGGCAAGAATGATAGCTCATATCCTTTCCCAAACTTCCTCACTATGTACCCAGAGGATCAGGAAGTAGAAGGAAGGTATTTTGACACCAAAGTGAAACCAAAGAGGCCATTTTCATGGTATAGCCTTTAGGGTCCGAACAACCCCAAGTCCAAGGGCAAACCCACCACTTCTACTAGCTAGTCTGAAGAGCCAGCGGTGGTGGCCACTGGTTCCGAGCCTTCCACTACCATGCCATATCCTCCCTCCGGACCATCTACCTCTATGACCTCTTCATCAACATACCCTCTCACTACACTGAGGGTTAATCAAACTCTTTCCAGCATCAACAACTGGATGCAGGTAGCTACATCTAGGCTGTCTGTCCTATCCAGCACAATGACATCTCAGTTAGTTTCAGCACAACCTCAGGTGCCCGCTTCAGTAGAGGAATCTCTAAAGGAGCTTCTGGACAACCAGAAGACGCTTCTGGATAACCAAAATCTTATCATGATGCTTTGGAGGCACAATGAAAAGCAATCAAGGACCTGGGCAAACAAACGAAGAAGATGAAGAAGACTGGGGCCTCAAAGGAGTCAGTAAAGCTGCTGAGCAAGGAGGTTGAGAAGATTAGATCAGCTGGAGACATTCCATTGGACTTACTCTTGGAGGAGCCAATCCCAGCAGCTCAGGCAGCATTGGCACCAGAGCAGGAAGTTGACAGAGATACCATGAGGAGAGGGGTGATCCCCCAGACTGAGGATTTGGAGATTGAGCTGGAGGACCCCGAGGGAGGTGACTCAGGCTAGCCACAGGACTCAGCCGGTGACCCCATGCAGACAGAGACATCATAGGGATTTTTCTTTACTCTCTACCCTTCCCTTATTCTATTTTTGCTAATAGCATTAAGGATAATGCTTCTTTTTATTG
>MU685980.1:0-36704 GCA_026770625.1 Nicotiana glauca | reverse complement strand
GGGGGGGGGGGTGTGGCCTTTTTTGATGATGATTTGGATATTTAGTTTGTAATAACCTTGATACTATTTTCCGTTCTTCTCATACTTTTTACTTTTGGTATGTATAAATTCACTCTTCCATGTATATATTCATTCCCCTTTATGTATATTCGTCTCAATCCCCTATTGTACATATTCAGTTTACTTTCCATATTTTACTTTATAACTTCTTTTGCAATTTTCCTTAATAGCATAACTTCTTATTTCATTTAGTAGTTTCTTTTTTAGTTTGTAGCTTCTTACTTTTACAAGTTTTCATGGTCAACAAGCCTTTGGTTTTCTTAATGCCACGGTTCTTTCCAAAGGTGGAATTTGTGTGACTCGTGTGGCTCTTCTCGATGATGGATGGCGTGACAACCTTCTTAAGGGTTTGCGTCCATTTTTCTTTATGTTTTTATGTAAATAGTAGTAATGGATAAAAGTGACTCAGGAAAAGCTTCACTTGGGCCTAACACATTTACCCTTGACCTTATGGTTAGAAACAAGTTGATTTGCAAAGAATGGTGTTAGTTGTGACCTTTAGACTCTTGTATTGACTAAACAATCATTGAGTGGCTTCTTGGAGCCATTTGTGTTGCTCATTCTTATCTAGGATTGTTGTAGGCCCTCGACTCTGTCTCTTTAGCAATCCAACAACTTGTGAGGTAAGGTATTGATTTGCAAGTCCAAGTCTCGTGCCAATAAGTCTAGAACTTGCCCTGAATGTTTGTTTAGGCAAAATTCTAAGTGTAGCTCGACTTGAGAAATGATTATTGGTTCTTCTTGATCGAAATTGAAACTTGAAAGCATCCATATCCTACCAAATATGATATCCCTAGTCAATCACGTTGAGTCGAAGCCCTTGTTCTTTCAATAACCATGATACAACCCTTTATCCCTTCGAAGATGACCCTCTCTTGGCACCCGATCTTTCCTTAGCACAATTGGAAAAAGCATAAGTTTGGGGGGAGAGACGAGAATGCCAAAGTGATAAAAGATACAAAATGAAAAAAGAGAAGAAAAAAAAGTCAAAAAGAAAGTGAGTAATATAGAAAATAAAATGAAGGAATTCAATAAAAGCAATGACAAAAGGCTTGGAATGATTAGAAAAGAGAAAGAGATTGTCATGAACAAGAAAGAGTGAAAGTGTCTCTCTCTAGTTTCCTAAGGAAGAAGAAAATGACTTAAGGAGTCAAGAAAGTGTGAGCCGAAATAAGAAAATGAAGTCCTTAAAGAAAGATGAAACCTTCCTAGACCGATATATCCTACCTTGAACCAAAAGCCTTCATTATATTCTCGCAAAAGCCCTATATGATGTCGAGTTGAGTGAGCTTACATTAGTAGTGATTCACATAAGGGGCAAGCTTATGGTACTTAGAGCTAGACTTGTGACCTTCCTTTTTGAGAGATGAGTGTACTTTTCCAAAATCCTTGTTCTGAGTGCTACAATCTTAATTGAGGTTTTCTTATGAAGAGTAGAGGAGTAAGATTTTGGGTTCCACAATGATCTATGTAGTAGAAAGAGTTTACTTGATGAGTTAAGTCAACTATTGATGCTTTTGTGTCGCATTAAGGCTATCGTACTAAAAAGGTTGTGTGTTGTTAATAATGCATTTGAGTTGAGGGTAATTGTTAACCCCAATTGATGTTTGATGAAGTCACCTTAGGACATCTGAAATCTTCTTCTTTTATCTTGAGGAGGTTGGAATTACTTTATTTGCTTGAGAACAAGCAAAAGCTTAAGTTTGGGAGAGTTGATAACTATGGATTTTACCCTATCTTATGCTCTCTTTTGCTTAGGTTTTGGATAAAAAATGTGTAAAAGTTATTCCCAAAAACTAACTTATTGTGCTTGTCTGCAAGGTTTGGTCAAAATGAGGCAAGAAATCCATAATCAACTCATGAAGGAGTTAAAATTGCACAAGTTCAAAGCTAAGATAAAAGCGCTAACCGTGAAGGAAAAGAGCGGCCGCGGAAGATCCACCGTTGAAGCGGCCACTTACGCAGTCCGTGGAATTGAGGTTCAGAGAAGGTGTTTTGGGTGCAACAAAGATCGCTGGGTGCGATGAAAAAGTGTGGCCGCTAAATATCTAATGCGGCCGCGGTGGTATTTTCTCTGAGAGCAGCGATCAAGGTTCAGAGACCCTGCAAAGCGAGCCTAGTTGAGGAGCACGATCCACGTCCAAATTGCGCTACCGTGGTTGATGCTAACGTTGAGGCGGTAATTTTTACACTGTCCACAAAATCAAGTCCAGTCCAAGCACATAAGTGAAGAAACACGGTTCGTGCTTGTTTTGCATAGACACGGAAGTCCTTATTCTGAGGCGCTCATTATTTCTCTGATAGCGGAAGTTCCGTAGGGGTATTATTGTTCAGTAATTTCAACTGTATATAAATAGATCTTTTTCACATTTTTAGGTTATCTTTTGTCTGAGGAGCACGTGAACAACCGTATTTTACTACTTAGAGTAATTTTAGAGCAACTTTAGCTATTAATCTTAGATTTTATTCTTGTAATTAACTTTTATGGCTTATATTTAATCTTCATTTTTGATTTATACCTTAATTATTAGTAGCTAAACCCATTAGCTAGGGTTGAGACCCAACCATAGTTTGGTTGTTTAATGGGTCTTCAATTTTAGGGCTTAATTATTTATGGGTTAATGATATTTAGCTTGATTCATGCTTTAATTGTAGAATTGGTAGTTGAAAACACTGATTCGTGCCTTTATGAGTTAGACTCTTCTTGAGAAAGGGGGACTAAGTCTAGGAAATTCAGGCTAACAAGGAATTGGGGTGCATTCAAGAGATTGATAGCCCCAATTAAAGGGTTAAATCTAGAGATATTAGTACCCGACTTGAGCCAATTTTGCTTGCATTGTTTGAACACCCAATTGGTCTTGATAAAGCCAATTAGGGCTGTCACTCAAACTATCGAGAGGTATAGAATGAGTAATTATGTGCAAAGGTTTTATCATGATCCCAAATATGACAAGCTTGTCCTAAACTCTAGACCCAATTAGATACTCGCCTAGGTGTAAGTCACTTCCTAGTGCTTTTTATCAATTGAGAAAAATGCTACAAAAATATTGTACTTAGATTACTTTCAGCAATCAATAGCATTAAAAGTAGAATAGAAACAAATCTAAACATGGTTAGAAGTGCAATTAAGAGCAACATGCATAGCAAGATTGGATAGAAACCCAACTCCCAACCAATATTAGATCCTTGTGGATATCGATCCCGACCTTTCGGGTAAAAGCTGCATCGACCACTCTTTGTCATTTTATAGTGATATAGGGTTGGAGCCAATCAACTGGGAAGTCTTGATCACTTCTTCTTTGCATTTGCGAAGTATTGACTGTGTTCGCGAAGGTCTAGCGGAGTTGTTCATCGTGTTCGCGAGGGAAGTTCAGCGAACGCGTATATGAAATTGTGGCAGTGTGATTTTTGTGCATCACGATCATAAGGGTACTACCACGATCGCGTAGGGTACCACTGGCCAGTGCATATAAGTACTTTATTATGGACATTGAGCTTATTTTATCATATTTTGAGTTAGGGAGCTCGGATTTGAGCGATTTTGGAGAGAATTTTCACCATATGGATTGGTGTAAGTATGTTTTACTCAGGTTGATTAAATTAGATGATTCTATTTTCAATTTTGGTATTTGATTGATGAATTTAGAAGAGAATTTGGGCGTTTTTGTTTAAACTTTTCTAAAGTGAATATTTGGGATTTGAACATCGGTTCAGAGTCGGATTTGAGTGAAATTAGTATGGTTGGACTCATATTCGAATAAGTTTTCAGAATATATGAGTTTTATCAGATTCCGGGGGTGCGGGATGATGACGTCCAAATTCCTACTAAAATAATAAGCAAACACGGTCGCATGTAGTAAAATATACCCAACTATGAGTCAGGGTCGAATCCCACAGAGAATAATATGTAAGTGATTCAGCAATGTAAGAGCTTTATCGCTTATATGCTAAGCCAAACACTAAAATGGGTTTGAGAAATATTTATCTCTAAATGCAAAAATGTAAATAATCTAGAAAGCAAGTAAAATGATCAACGATAATAAGCATGGATACACGAAAAGATACACTCAAGTAATGATTCAACGTATTTTATAATTTTACAAATATGGGCGAGTTATGTTAATTAGCATCGGATAATAATTCTTTATTAGCTTCTTTCGAAGACTAACAAGACTCCTATTGAATTATCCTTAAAACAAATAAGAGGATTAAGTGCACCCGATTTGGCTACCAGTAGTTCAATCTATCCCAAGGTAGAATCTATAGAATGAGGGTTAACGCCTCAAGTTCTTGTTAATTAATAATTTTCATCCCCAAATAACTTTTTTCAAGATTAATTCAAACTTAATGGACGTGTCCTTGGGATAGCTAATCCCTTTGAAAATATTAAAGAATAAGAATAATTAAAGAAATAATAACTCACTTCATAATAAATAAAAACCGTTAAATACAAAAGCATAACAATAGATTTAATCCACACTTTAATAATTAATTTTTTCATAAACAATATTCAAGTGTTGAAATAAATACTACACACTTAGATATTCAATACAAAGCAAGAAAATGAAGAAATGAGTGTTGATATCTAATTTTTCCCTATGTATTTTTCATATACAAAATACTTTCAAAATAACATATATATGCATATATAAGCATACCCAAGTGTCTTAGTATTTTTTCCAATTTTTAAAGATTTTAAAAATTAATTTATTGTCCATTTTAGCAGTATAAAAATTCAATAATTATTCCCAAGATTATCATTTTTGTGAATAACTTATTTTATTCTCATATTTATACCAAAATATAGTTAAGGTAATTTATATATATATTTTTAAAATTTATTTGGTATTTAAAGACTAAATTGCATATAATTGCAATTATAGCCTATTTTAAGATTAATAGCATTTTATAAGTGTAAAATTAGTCCCAGTATTTTTCAATTAGTTTTTATTTACTATTAATTGGTTTAGTACTTTCGATTTGCTTTTAAAATCATCTTTACTATAAAAGAAAAAATTGGCTATTTAACATTCAGCCTCATTTATTTCAATTACAACCTATTTTACATTTCAATTTTGGCCCTTAAATTGACCCAATTCTACCCCAATTAAACCAGCCCAATTTCATTTTTTTACCCGGCCCCGACCAAATTTTAAAATTCGCCCGGTTCCTATTATTGATCCAGGCCGTTGATCATTTTGATCAACATCCATAAACCCCCTTACCTTTTTTAACCCTGAACCACCTACCCTAATCCCTAAACATGGAACAACTGAACTGGGATGCAAAGAGGCACAAGGTCCAGAGATACAGGGTTATACCAGTCCACAAAACATAATGCAGGATGGATTGAGTATGCAGCAACAGGTGAGAACAGAACTCAATACCCATGTTATAGATACAGAAGTCCAGGAGAAGCTAACCACATCTGGAAAAGATTTGGATGAAGAATCCACAGCACAGAATTTCCAAATTATTGCAGAACAAGGAGATTTATCTCCAAGAGCAATTGAAAAGGGGAAATCTGCAGGTCGTGGCAAGAAAAAGCAGCAAAAAGGCACATCAGCAGGGCAAAAAGGTGGTGTCCAAACAAGGAGGAATCTCTCTAAATCGCATAATTAACTATGAATGCAGTCATTTGGAATGTGAGGTCTATTAAAACCAAAAAAGCTTTTGTAAGGCTTGTCAATATGAATAGATAACATCATTTTCAATTCATTGGGATCATGGAGCCAATGCAGAAACAGAGGAAACTTGAAAGATACAGAAGAAGGATTGGCCTAGCACAAGCATTTGCTAATATTACAAATAAAATATGGGCCTTCGTTGATGAAGATCATATTGTGGACATATTGTTTGATTTGGAGCAGCAACTAACTTTGCAACTCACTAACATTGATACACAGAGAAGCTTTATACTCACTTTGGTATATGCAAAATGCGACTCTACAGAGAGGATTGAACTATGGGACACACTATATGCCCTGGCTAGAGATATGACATTACCATGGCTTGTTACTGGAGACTTTAACGTCATATGGGATGAAGAAGAAAAATTTGGAGGACTGCCTGTCTCACTTAATGAAGTCAATGACTTCAGACATTGCATCAACTCATGTAACTTATTCGACCTTGGTTATAAGGGGAGTATTTATACGTGGTGGAATGGGAGAGCAGATGGCGATTGTATTTTTAAAAGGCTGGACAGATATTTCGCCAACATGGAATTCCAACAGATGCTGCCTGATATTGAGATCAACCACCTATCTAAAATAGGTTCAGATCACTGCCCTCTCTTGATGACTAGCAATCCTACATCAATGCCAGTTAAAAAACCATTCAAATTCTTAAATTTCTGGACTAAACACCCAGCCTTTAAGGATGTTGTTCGAAGAAACTGGTGCACTGACTTCGCAGCAAATCCATTTACTGTTTTTAACCACAAAATAAAGAGGGTTAAAAAGGCACTTTCACTATGGAGCAAAGCTACCTATGGTGACATTTTCCAGAAGATAGCAAGCATGGAGGAGGTGGTACTTGTTCATGAAGCCCAATTTGAACAGAATCCCACGCAGGAAAACAGAACAAGACTTCAAAACATCCAAGCAGAATTGATCAGATATCTAGCTTTGGAGGAGGAATTTTGGAAACAAAAAGCAGGAATGTCATGGTTCCGAGATGAGGATAGAAATACTAAATTCTTCCATGCTTTGGTGAATGGCAGAAGAAAAAGTTGCAGCTAAAGAAAATACAAAACAATGATGGGAATTGGTTAGAAGATACTGATGATATAGCTGAGGAGGCAACCATGTTTTACAAAAATCAGCTTCATGAAGAACACGCTCCAACAGACTTTAGCATTATTGATCACATTCCAACAATGATTGACTATGTCCAGAATCAGCAGCTGATGGCACAACCTACGACAGAAGAAGTCAAAAAGGCAGTAGATGGGCTTAATGGAGAAAGCAAAGGTGGACCAGATGGTTTTACTGGTGGTTTTTTCCAACAGTGCTGGGATATAATAGGAAATGACATTTTGGAAATGGTAAAAGCATTGTTCAATGGACATGGACTGCCCAGGTTCATTACTCACACTAATCTGATTTTGTTACCTAAGAAGAAAGAAGTGACTTCATTTTCAGATTTGCGACCAATTAGTCTCAGCAACTTTGTCAATAAGATCTTCTCAAGAGTAGTTCATGAGAGGCTGATTGGACTACTTCCAAACTTGATATCAAACGAACAAGCAGGGTTCGTAAAAGGCAGAAGCATAGTGGAAAATGTTATATTAACGCAGGAAATAATAACTGATATAAGGTTGAGGACAAAGGCGGGTCCATACGTTGTGATCAAATTGGACATGACAAAAGCATATGATAGGCTATCTTGGCTCTTCTTGACTAAGGTATTGAGGAAAATGGGATTTGAAGAGAGGTTCATTGGCATTATTTTTGGGATTATTTCTAATAATTGGTACTCAGTTTTAATCAATGGCCAACCACATGGTTTTTTTAAATCCACAAGAGGTGTGAAGCAAGGCGATCCTTTATCGCCAAGCTTATTTATCATGGCTGCAGAAGCACTATCGAGGGGGCTCAATTCATTACACACGAATCATCAATTCAAAGGTTTTGGAATGCCTAAGTGGAGCCCCAAGATTAATCATCTTGCGTACGCGGATGACACAATTATTTTCTGCTCAGCTGATCGTGCTTCACTTCGTTTGATAATGGGCACTTTGAATGCATACGAGGCTGCGTCTGGGCAAATGATCAATAAAAACAAGTCAGCCATCTATATGCATCATCTAACCAATCCTGACGTGATAATCCAGGTGGAGAGGATAACTGGGATACTCAGGAATGACTTCCCATTTACTTATCTAGGTTGTCCCATTTTTTATGCGCGAAGAAGGATGCAATATTATCAAGAATTACTGAACAAAGTTCTGGAAAAATTGCAAACTTGGAAAGGCAAATTATTATCAATTGGAGGTAGGGCTGTCCTAATCTCTCATGTTCTTCAAAGTATGCCAATCCACCTTCTAGCAGCTGCAAATCCTCCACCATATGTGATCAATAATCTCCACAAGATTTTTGCTCAGTTTTTCTGGTGTAATACGGTGGGCGGAAAAAGCAGACACTAGGCATCATGGACTACGTTATGCATGCCTTATGAAGAGGGAGGGGCTGGATTCAGATCACTACATGATGTTTCAAAGGCTTTATTTTGTAAATTGTGGTGGAATTTTCGAACAAAGCCTTCTTTATGGACATCGTTTATGAGCCAAAAATACTGTAAAAAATTGAATCCCATAATAGTGCCATGGAATGAAGGATCACATATATGGAGGAAAATGATCGAATGTCGTGAATTGACTGAGCATGCAATTTTTTGGCATACGAAGATGGGGTCTTCTCTCTTCTGGTTTGAAAATTGGACTGGACTGGGAGCATTATATTTCACATCACCAGAAGATTTTGTCATTGATGAAACAATCCATAATGTAAGGGATGTAATGCAACAGGGGCACTGGGATGAGGAGTTAATCAGACAATCTCTAACAGGCGAATTGGCAACACACATCATGGAGAATTGCAAACCACCAGAACTGGAGGATACACTAGATAAACCATTATGGATACTTCAACCCAATGGGGAATTTAGTGTGAAATCTGCTTGGGATTATGTTCGGAGAAGGAATGCGCCACTTAACGCGTACAAAAAGATTTGGGTCAAAGGGCTTCCTTTTAAAATTAATTTCTTCCTTTGGAAAGTATGGAAGAATAAGCTACCGCTGGATGACTTCATGAGAAGGATTGGATACTCCATGCCATCCAAATGCTGCTGCTGCACTGAACCTAGTGAGGAAACAATGCAACACCTTTTCTTCACTTCACCTGATGCCTCAAGAGTCTGGTCATACTTTCTATCACACGCAGGCATTAGCACAGCAGGGCTATCACTTCACCAAACAATAATTAAATGCTGGACTGCTGAAGTTATACCAAGATTAACGCATATAATTCAAGCAATACCTGCTACTATCATTTGGGAACTGTGGAAGCGCAGGAACAGTCAAAAGCATGGAGAAACAATTACAGTCAACAGGATGATCTTTCAAGCATCTTCGACACTACAATCACTGGTCAAATTGAGGAAACCTAGCCTTACACATGTACCACATAAATGGCCAGAGTTAATTGCAATGATGGAGCAGTACACTCCAAAGCTGACGACAACCAAAGTATTGTGGAAATTCCCAGAAGCTGGCTGGATCAAAGTGAACACTGACGGAGCTAGCAGGGGAAACCCAGGGAGAAGTGCGATAGGTTTTGCTTTGAGAAATGAAGATGGGGACCTTCTATACGCATGTGGTAAAGTCATTGACGACGGAACTAACACTGAGGCAGAAGCTAAGGCGATATTAGACGCAATTAGATATTGTGTTCATAATAACATTGTCTTGATTGACCTACAGAATGATTCTTTGATAATAAAGAATGCAATACAAGGAATATGGTCCACTCCTTGGGCTGTAACAAGAGAAGTAGAGGAGATCAAGTTACTCATGTCAAGTTGCAATGCTTCAATCTCGCATACACTAAGAGAAGGCAATAGACTGGCAGACCATCTTGCAAATTACGCTCTCGATATTGGACCAACTAACTGCAGCAGATTTGGTGATCTGGATATCCAGGGAAGAAGAATTGTGAATGACGATAAATCACAATGCCCATATCTAAGAATCAGAGCAGCTGGAACATGGAGAGTAGAGAATCCTGTAGCAGTCTATGGTGGAAATACATGTGCAGCTATAAGGATAACAAATCAGGAGTAGTAAGGTGTGCCAAAGTAGACGAAATGAACAACAAAAGGATACCTGTAAAGGAAATGGGCAGTATATATAATCAAATTCATCGAATCCATGTGGACGAGATGATTTTGACAGATATTCACACTAACCTTGTTTTCTTTTTTGCAGGAAATGTTAGTGTACTCGTGCCTTACCTCTTAATACGACTTCAATGGGTGGTATTAGCACCATGTGCTCATTCCCTCGAAGAAGGAAAAGTGGCATGCACAAGCATGAGAGCTGGTATTAGGACCCTATTGCAAATCTGGAGGTACAACAACTTAATGATCTCACAGCTGCATAGTTCTATACTTTCTGAACAGTCTTTGAGTGCCTACAATAACATGCTGGAGGATGCAATTCTACAGGATACAAGAAAAACAGTGATACAGCAGATGGTAACACAAAATGGCAACTCGAAAAACCTACTGCCAAGAAGGTCCAGTCACAGGTCAGTTGAAAGTATGCATTGCCATTTATTACAACTTCAAAGGGTGGTATTAGCACTAGGTGCTCATTCCCTTGAAGAAGGAAAGATGACAAGCACAATTAGACACAACTGGAAATCTGAAAAATCAAGACTGGACAGTGAAGTATTCGACCAGCTATGGAATACAACAAGTTCCATACGATGGACAGAAAATGCAAAAATGTGGGCTTCACATACGCACAACAGTAGAGAGAGGCTGCCAAATTGGACTATAGCTACAATTTTGCACAATTGCACAATGTACTGGGCAGCGACAATACATGATCAGGTATCAAAAGGAGCAAAAGTGTGTGAGGCAAGGGTTCAAATACCAAGCAATGAGTGCTGGGCAGATAGGTGTCTTCATTTTGATGCAAAAATAAAGGTTTTATCACAAGCAAAGCCGGCACATATCAGGATGGGTACTAGTACAAGTACAAGCAAACACCATCAACAAAGCGGGGCAGGAGCAACATGTCAATTACAAGGCTCACATGTAATAACTTTGAAGGTGGACTCAACTGCTAATCTGATGCATGAGCTAGGGTATTTCATCAATGCGTACATTAGTTCATATGTGCTACCAATCTTGAGTCTACTTCTCTTGATTGGTAATAGGTATTATGTAACAATCATAGGGTATTATTTTCATTTTGCAAGACCTCCTGACAATGTAATTACTTTTTGTGTTTATTTATTAATATAAAAATTAGCCCTAAAAAAAAAATCCCTCATTTCACTTTGATAGCCGCCTTTGAAACCCTTCATCTCTCAAACTCTCTCAAAACTCTTTGGAACCCAAGCCTCCTCCTACCTTATTTCACCGAACTTTCACCGGAATCCATGGCTTCTCAGTCCAGGATGGTCTATACTCACCTCTCTCCACCATTAAACCATGGTTGTTCGAAGCTTTGAGACCTGGCCTTGACAGTTCTCTTTTAGATCTTCTTAGATCTTTTGTTCTATGGCATTTTCGGCCTTCGCTCCGGCATATTCAAGCTCAGGAGCCTGATTCCTGACCTCTTCAACTCGGGATCTGATTCTTCTTCCAAGCCTTTCTCATTTCTAGGGTTTCTCCGAAACCCTAAGCTATTCGAGGTTCTTTCCCTGTTGTTTGCTTAGATCTATGTTGTATCTATGCTTTACTTGACATGTAAAGTGTTTTCCCCAAATTTCCTTTTGGAAATCGTTTGTCTTCGATTTAGGGTTTCTGAAAGGGTGTTTTCAAAAAACATCTTTCTGATTCTTCTTCTTTTCTTTATATGTGTTTGTCTATATCATGCTTGTGTGATTTCTTTTTACTACGCATATACTGTCTTTCTACTTTTCGTTTCTAATATATATGTTACTCCTGTGCCCATATGTTAATCCCTGTTATGTTTTCTTTACTCTTTTACTATATGTGTTTACCGTTGAGTCCTTTGATTTTTGTTTTACTGAACTCTGTTCGTGTTCTTGCTAAACACGTTTCATCTACTTTTGTTTAAGTTTGTATCACCTCTTTCTTCTGAACTTGTTTAAGTTTCGAGTTTTCTCAAACACGTTCTTCATGATCTTGAGTCAGCTTTCTTTCTTTGTATCATGTCTGTTTGTTTCTCATGAGTCTCTGAAAGAGACCTCTAAGTCTGTTTTAACGACTCGCCTTCTCATCTCTATGTCTGATTCGATTTGAAACCCTAGTATTTATGGTTTCCTTTGGCGATTTTGATTTTGTGTTCGAGTTAGGGTTCCACTTTGGGACCCTGGACTCTCAGACTCATTGTGAGTCCACAAACTGAACTTGTATCCCTTTGCTTATGATTCTAAACCTTTCAATGTTAGACTATTTTTCTAAATAACATGATGACTCTTTTATTTGATTTGTCTGCTTTATATATGAGAAGTTTCTTCTTTCAAAAAGGGTTTTGCCAACTACTAATTGATTCTGAATTCCTTTAATGGGATTTAATTGATTGTTACTGATTTCCTTTAAATTAAACCTTTCTTTATCCCTTTCATGACTTGGTTCATTCGAGTAAAAGCCTGTAACTTCTATTTTACTGGTTGTTTGATTGATTCCCTTTCCTTATTTTTCACAAGCCGTGTACCATTGGACTTTTGCCTTAAATAACTTCTATGTATTTACCCTTTATTGTACTGCTTGGGAAATATTTTCTGATAAACTCTTTCCTTAATTGTATTTTACCCGTGGGAAATTAGAATCCATTAATTAAAGGGAGATTGATTTCAATGTTATTTTCCTACCTTTTCTTACTTATTTTCTGTACTATAAAAGGGGCATGACCCTTCTGCACCTACATCTTGAACCTTCAGTTCAACACTTTCAACTTACATTACTTACAATACAATACTTCTTTGAGTTCAATACTCGAGCACACATTACTCACTTGCAATTTCAATACTCTACTCCGTTCTAAGATTTTTTGAAACCGTTTGATTGCAACTTGGCTTCTCAAGACTACTGTTTTACTTGTTTGTTTTCCCTGAAACTGGTACGTTCTAATTTAACTTTTCTGCCTCACCCCCTATGTGTTTATTTACGGTTTCTACATTCTTGTTTAATTTGTTGTTCATGTTCTGTAATTGAATATGCTACTCTCTCTTTGCATCTGCTGTTTGTTATGAATTCCCCATACCCCTATTCCCTTCTATGTGTTTGAGTTAAGGCTCATGGCCTGGCAGTATCCAAATTGCTGCCAAAGTCTGAACCTGATCCTCAATGGATCCTAACTCCCAATTTTGGCTAACAGGATAGTCAGGGATATGCCACCACTCCTAATTGTTGGGCATGATCACCAGCCTGGCCTTCCCTAATTCCCCTCTAAGCACTCACACTTACTCTTAGACTTTAAGTCCTGCCCCCCTCCTATGAGCTTTGCTTTGGGACCTTGAGTTCCCTTTGAACTTGGATATTCAAGGGCTGGCCCTTCCATACTGCATTATAATCTAATTCTGCAATGTATTTGGGGTGTAAGCACTGCCCGGAGTCCTGTTGATGCTCTTGGTAACTTTGACATATCCCTAATAAGAGGGAGGCTTTGGAAATCTGATCCTAGAAGTTGGTTTATCTCATATTGTTAGACCTTGAGTCTGAATTAGGCTGTTTGGCTGTAGCTTAAATTTCTGATGTAATTTAACTTTTTCCTGATTCATTTTTGGTATGTAATATCTTGTAATAACTTATGGGATTCTAATAAAAAAGTGGAGGGTCACTTATGTATACATATGGGTAGACATCATGCTCATAAGATTTACTATTCTGCACCTATACATTTCATGCAGAAATCTTGCCTATAAGTTGCTTCGTTACTACATTAGAAATCCTGCCTATAAGTTATTTTATCAATACATATAGAGACCATGCCTATAAGTTCTGTATTTATGCATACCATATAGGAATTCTGCCTATAAATTCTGCACTCATACATCTAATGTAGAAATCCTTCCTATAAGTTGTTGCATCAACACATATAGGGATCCTACCTATAAGTTCTGTATATAGAAATCATAATTATAGGTTTTCTGCACTTCTGCATATACATCTGTCATTAGGCAAACAATCTCTAGGTTAAAATAATAACAAGTTGCATCCTAGATACCATGCCTATAGGATTCTTGCATCCCGATATTCATTTTAAAATCAATACGCTTAGAAATCATGCCTATAGGAGCAGCCGTTGGAATCAGATTTGTCTATTTCATCTATAAGTCTAAAATCAGTAGCAATGTTGTTTAATATCTGCAGAATTTAGTTGGTTCTAAAATCAGTAACCCTTCTTTAAAAATCAGTATACTTCCACCTAGACAAGCCAGTAGGTAATTGATTAACTGTGTCAGTCCTTGATAAATTACAACCAGACAAGGCCTAATTCGGACTTCTCATATGAGAAGTATGTGATAAAGCAGCCTGTCCTAACACTAAATTTAATTCGCACTAAAACCAGTATCTGAAGTCATGCAGACAATTTGCTTTTTCTTGAGGAGGCCCGTTTGAGCCTTTAAACTGCTATGTGTTTCCCCTAACTGCTTCATGTGTTTTTGTTTGTCGCATTAGAATTTTATCCTTTCAAACTCTGAAAAGCCCCAATCTCCTTCCCTTTTAGGACTAGTAGTCCCAAACGCCTTCGGGACTGATAGGATTGGGATGGGTAATAGCACGTAATAAGTAATGATACTATTCCGCGTTTTAATTCCTTAACGGGGTGGGATGGGTAGATATGGACATGATGACCGGTGCGCTAATACCATGTGCAACCGAGATGTGATTGTCTGGTATTGCATTGATGTGATCCATATTATTTATAAACCTAGCACCCCATTACCCTTTACTTATTTATGTTTATTTTCAAAATTGTTTAAACCATTTCCTCAAAATTTCTGCTTTCTTTATTTTTCTTCAAACTTTCAATTCACTTGCAACATTAGGTGTCAACCCCTTTCTATTTGAGACCCCTATCTGCTTACTTATTATTTAAAGTCACAATTGTAATATGGCCGTGAACCACACTAGTGGATCTTGGGGGGTGCCTAACACCTTCCCTTCGAGATAATTTCTAGCCCTTACCCGAACTCTGATTTTCCAACTCAGACCTTTCTCTAGTGTCCTAATGCACTTTAATCATTAGATGGTGACTCTTCAATTTAAACCCAAATTCCCAACAGGGAATGAGCTGTCCTCCCAAATGTCATAAACCCGATTTCGCTTTTAGAAAAAGGGGCGCGACAGCATGGCGACTCTGCTGAGGATTTTCTTTAGGCTTTTACCATTTCATGTTACTTGTCACTTTACTGCTTCTTTATTGCCTTTATTTAATGTCTTTATCTCTTTTCTGCTATGAAACTGACTTGGCTCTTTGTTGTTTTTCTTTAATGCTTTCTTTTACCATTTTCCTTTAATACTATTGTAATTATGAGCAATTATTGTAATCATTACTTTATGAACGTGAAAATACATGACAAATTGTTTCATTCTTGTAATTGAATATTGAATATCATATTCCACTCTTGCCAAAAAAATACCATAGCAACGCTTATAATGAGTGGTTGCTACCTTCCGAAATTATTACCCCCTAAATTTGGCAAAGGCGTATTTGCGAAACCAGTCGATCAACGGTGTAGTCGACGGTTCCGTGCCTTTCCCTCTTGAGTTATCCGCTCTAGGGTACCGGTCTAACACCCCATTGAAACCCTACTCTGTTCAATTATACATGCATCACTGTCAAACCTAGCCAAGTCAGTTATGCTGTCCACATAATAACTCTTTAAGATAGCCTTGTCCAAAGTCCACTAGGTTTCCCTGGAACACAAACGGAAACTACCATGTCTATGCATTTATTTGGAGAACTAAATACTGCTTATGCAAATTATTGATATTTAAATATTCGAGTCTGGCGGGGGTAAGGTCCTAACACTTTGTTTTGCAGAAAATGAGGCATGAAGTCCCCAGATTCGGCATGGTAACCAACATCCACCCAAGGTTGCTAAGCTGGTAGGAAGACCTTCACTCCAGTGATCAGACTCTCGTTTGCAAATATTTGGCAAATTTGCCTTGTCTTCTGGAAATCCAACCCAACAACAAATTCATAGAGGCTGCAACTCTATTCTGGGATGGCGACAGATCTGTGTTCCACTTCGGGGACCTTGAAATGACACATTTGCTAGAGGAAATAGGAGGGCTAGTTGGTATCCCATGGGAGATGCCAGGTTTGCTTATGCTGAAAAATCGCAAGGGAAGGGGTTTTCTCAAAATGATGGGACTGAAGAAGAACCCAGACTTGACCTGCTTGAAGGATTCCTACATTCCTTTTGACTATCTATACGAGAGGTACAACCATAGAAAGTCCTACCGCACTTACCTGAAAGAATTTACCCTCACATTATTGGGGCATATCCACAGAAGGGTCTTCGTCTTTATGTTTTGCTTTTTGGGGATGATATTATTTCCTATGAGGAAGGCTAGGATCCATACCAGACTAGCCATGGTCACAAAAACCTTAGTGGAAGGAATTGGCGGGCAGCCTTTTAGCATAGTACTTATGATCGTTGCGGAGATATACCGAGCCCTGGAGAACTATCAACGAGGGGCCAAACACTTTGAGGGTTGTAACTTACTACTCCAACTCTTGCGCATGGAGCCTCTCCAAAAAGGTTAATATCGATAAGAGATTCTGTATAGGGATTGGGACGATCATATTGCCTTCCATCAGCCAAGGCGAATGAACTATATGCCTAACATGTTTGATCAACCAGAAGATGCTAAAGGGTGGGTAGAGTTGTTCGAAAATCTGAAAGATGAACAAGTAAAATGGATGTTCGTATGGTTCCCTACTGCAGAGTTCATTCTCCGATCTTGGGATGCACCGTTTCTTTTACTCATTGATCTGAGAGAAACTTATCCTTATGTCCCTCTTCGAGTCATGAGGCAGGCAGGAAGAAAGCAGGTTATACCAAGGGTCTACAAAATGAGTCACTACAGGGCTGACTTTCAGGATGACAATAGCCCTTACAAGTGCCAAGCCCAACACATGTGGCACTGTAAAATCATCATGGGAAGAGATACTATTGAATCGGACAGGTACCATGCTGGTTATACTCCATACTATCCAAGCTAGTTGGAAGACGATCATAATGGGTTAGGACAACCCGGGTCTGTTCGAGGTCACAGGATCATCGACGAAAAAGCTGAAGTACAGGTTAAGTACAACCAATTGCGCAAGAGGATTCAGGAATGCGAAAGTGAGCACCGGGAAATTCAAGAAGCCCATCAAAGGCTGATTGAAGAATGGAAAGACATGGTTGTCAGTGCCAACAAACGACTGGGGTATTTGGAGGGGGGTTTAGTGGAGCTAGAAAAGAAGTTCATCCAGAGGATCAAAAACTGCCAGAATGCTGAGGGAAACAAAGGAGAACACTTGGCTAGAGCCTACTTGCTACTGGGACTACATGAGCTGGTGAAGCTGTTCGATGGAGCTAAAGATGCCGAGTCTGGGGAAGGTCCTTCTGAGACCAAATAGATAGGATTCTTTTCTTTTTGCTTTAAATGTAACAAGGCCAATGGCCATTAGTGACATTTTATCTCTTGTTATTTTAGTGTCGTTTTAGGATTCATCTTATTTTTATCAATAAAATAAGGCATTTAGCATTATAAGTTCTCCAAATCAACTTGTCGTTAGGCCTACCTCATGCATAACGAGGCTCCCAAATTAGGACTCGAATTATATTCTCACTAGGTGTTTAAATATCGCAACTTCTTTTCTTACAACCCACACTAGCTTGTTAACTTTTTGTTTTATTCCCCTCCCCAAAGGTTAGTTCGTGCACTCTGGCATCGTCATCATACTCCACAAGATCCAAGGGCCCTCCATCCGCTCCTCCTCCTAGTCCTGTCAGAAACAGAAACAAGGGGAAAATGAAAGATTTGAGCAACATCAGAAAGGAGAACTTAGTTGACCGGGTAGAGGTTACTCAGGGTATTTCAGGTTTCTAAGGAAAGTGCCTCCCAGTTCGAGCAGAAGTTGTTGAAATTTCAGGAAAAATTGGACCAAGTTTGGACTTGGCAAGTTTGTCATTTTTTATCACTACTCCAGATGTCAACTTTCCCAACACTCAAAACCCCGTACCTTCACAAAACACCCCGAAACCACAAAACCACAAAACCAACCCGCTCCCTATTATCACTGTAACATATTCCACACTTTAAACAACACCCCACTGCTCATCCCTGAACCACTCAACTCCACAAATGATCATCTCCACACTCACCACAACACCCCCATCTATGTAGCAACCACACTACACCCCATTCAACCTGCCCCGAGCACACCTGAGTCTAATGACAAAGACTCTCTTATCAGGAATCTGGCCGTAGAACTCAAGAAGTTGACTAGACGAGTTTAGGGTGTTGAAGGAAGCAAGAGGATCGAGGTATTGAATTACGAAGACCTTTGCATTCAACCAGATGTGAAACAGCCCGAAGGGTACAAACCTCCCAAGTTCGAGATGTTCGATGGTACCGGGGATCCCGGAGTTCATTTGAGGACATACTGCGATAAGCTAGTCGGAGTAGGAAATGATGAAAAGATTTGCATGAAGCTTTTTATGAGAAGTCTAAAAGGAGATGCTCTGTCTTGGTACATTAGCCAAGACCCGAAGAAGTGGACAAATTGGGTAAGTATGGCATCTGATTTCATGGACAGGTTCAAATTGAACACAGAGAATACGCAGATGTATTATACATCTAGAACTTAAAGAAGAAACCTACGGAGACATTCTGCGAGTATGCTACTCGTTGGAGATCAGAAGCTGCAAAGGTCAGGCCGGCTTTAGAAGAAGAACAAATTAACAGGTTTTTTGTCCGGGCTCAAGACCCTCAGTACTACGAAAGGTTGATGTTGAATGAAGGCCAGAAATTTTCCGACATCATCAAGCTAGGGGAAATGATCGAAGAAGGTATTAAAAATGGTATGGTCACAAACCTTGAGGCTTTGCAGGCTACCAACAAGGCTCTGCAGTTTGGTGTTACATCCAAGAAAATGGACGTAAGCACCGTGATGGTCGCACAAAGAACAAAATCCCCAATAAAATACCAAACCTACCCAATATCCCCTCTCACATATCTGCCTACCCCAAATTACCAAGCACCCTTGCCTTCTTACCAATCGCCTCCACTACCTACATATCATCCTACTTCACCCATATACTCCCGACCCGCACATGTCTACCAAGCCTACAACACCCAACAAGCCCACCATCAATCACCTCTCCCTCGCCAAAATTTCCCTAAGACTCGGACCAACCTTCGACCGCAGACCTCCCAAACAGTACACCGCCATTGCCGAACCTATCGACCAGTTGTGTGAAAGGCTCAAAGCTACTGGTTATGTCACCCCTATCCCTGTCGTAAACCCCGAAAACACCTCCCAGTAGATAAACCCAAATAAAATATGTGCATAACATTCCGGCATGAAGGGGCATACCATTGATGAGTGCCGCTCTCTGAAGGATAAGATCCAAGCTTTGATTGAAAACAAGATCATCGTGGCAAAGGAGCCTGCTCTGAATGTCCGTAACAACCCTCTACCATACCACAAAGGTTGAGGTGTTCACATGATTGTGATGGAAGATGACTGGGATCTCGAGGGATCGATCGGGTTGATAACAGAAGGTGACGAGCCAAAGAAACCGACAATCACCCTTAACCCGATTGTGGTCCAGATGTAGCCTTCTAAGGACACCAAGGTGAACATGTCCATACCACTTGATCTTGAAACACCATCCTCCACAAAGACACCAACACCAATCGAGGTCGAGTTTGGGTCCCCAAAGGCACCGGTACCATTTGAGGTTATTGTATTACCTCCCAAAGCAAGGGTGCCCATTCTGGTAGTAATGACAGCCATAACACCGTTCCACCCAAAAGCTGTACCATGGGATTACAAAGCCGAAACAAGGAGGAAAGGGAAAACCAAATCCGGAGAAGCAAGTGCAGCACAAGGTATGACCAGAACCGATAGGGTTTATGCCCCGAAGCATTTCGCTGAGTCGAGTAGGCAAGCCTCTGGTCAGCCGACCATTACTGAAACTGGGCCTGGCGACCTCTGGAGGAAGATAGAAGCCAAAGAGTATTCAGTCATTGATCAATCGAACAAAACACCAGCACATATCTCTATCTTGGCTCTGCTACAAAGATCTGACGCATATAAGAATGCCTTATTAAAGGTGTTGAACGAGGCATATGTACCCAGCAACATCACTGGAGGAGAAATGGCAAACATGGTAGGGAAGGTATTGGAAAGTCACACAATCACTTTCCATGAAGATGAGTTGCCACCGGAAGGGCTAAGCCATAACAAGGCATTGTACATCACTGTGCAATACGAGGATTATTTTATCACCAGGGTCCTAATCGATGGAGGGTCCAACCTCAATATTTGCCCGTTGGTGACACTCAGAACATTGGGGAAAGGTCTGCATGAGATCAAAGATGGGGTCATCAACGTAAAAGCCTTCGATGGCTCCCAAAGGTCCACTATCGGGGAGATTAGCCTGTGTTTACAAATGGGACCTACTTGGTTGGATGTTGACTTTCAAGTGATAGACGTGCCAGCGTCTTACAACTTACTGTTGAGACGACCTTGGCTTCTTGACACTGGGGCTGTAGCATCGACACTACATCAGGCAGTGAAATTTGAATGGAATCACCAAGAGGTGATAATTCACGGCGATGGTAGCAATCCCATATACAGTCGCCAGACCATCCCAGCAATCGGAGGAAGAAGAAAGATAGGCGGAGAAAACTACCATCACATTGAGCGAGTCAACACCGTAGACAAGGATAAATGGTGGGACAATAAAATCGAAAGCATACTGAACTGGTGTGGGTATGAACCAGGCAAAGGACTCTGTAAGAATCTCCAAGGGATTGGTAAGCCTATCAAGCTAAAGAAACACGGTACCACTTTTGGTTTGGAATATGAGTACACCTGGGAGGAATTCAACCACTGGTTGCCACCTTGGCACGGTCCTTATTACCTGCTGGAGCAGCCGATACCTCGCTTGGAGTACTTTTCAACCAGCCGATATCATATATGGGTCGGAAGAAGAGGAAGCACTGACAGAAATGAGGAGTTTGTTTTTGGAAGATGATAACATGGACTGTTGCGTCATTTCCGAGGAGGAGGGGGAGGAGGGCCCTTCCATACAAGCCGTGAGCCGATGAGAGTGCCTCAATAAATGTTCGTTCCATCAGAACCACCAGAGCCCGGAAAGCTTCGGGGTAGCAAGGCTGAACAAAACATCATGCATTGCCCTTTGTTTTACTAGTTGATTTTCTTTTCGCATTTTTAAATTCCAAAATAAGAGCTCCAATTTTCAAAACAGGTGTGAAATTTATCAAAGCATTTCAGTTTCTTATAAATCTTACTCTTATTACTTTCTCTCGTTTTCTTTATTTACAGTATTACTATTACTTGTCTTGATGAATTGATGACTATGACATGCAATACGACAACACAACAAACGGATATAGACTCAGAAGAAGATGATATACCAGAAGAAGTTGTTAAAGAGGTTGAGGATTTTGAGAACAGACCTAAGTCCAACCTGGACGAGACTGAGGTCGTTAAATTGGGAGATGCAGAAAATGTCAAAGAAACTCAAATTAGTGTTCATCTGTCACCTTCAGAAAAGGAAGAGTATACGAAATTTCTAAGGGAATATGAGGACATACTCGCTTGGTCATATGATGACCTAACTGGTCTTAGTACATCCATTGTGGCTCACAAACTACAGAATGATCCGACATGCCCACCGGTAAAACAAAAGCTCAGGAAGTTCAAGCCTAACATGAGTTTGAAAATCAAGGAGAAAGTCACCAAGAAAGTCAAAGCCAAGGTTCTCAGGGCAGTAGAGTATCCAACATGGTTAGCCAACATTGTGCCAGTACCGAAGAAGGACGGGAAGGTCAGGGTCTGTGTCAACTACCGGGATCTCATCCGAGCCAGTCCAAAAGACGACTTCCCCCTGCCAAACATACACATCCTGATCGACAACTGTGCCAGGCATGAGCTGCAGTCCTTTGTTGATTATTTTGCTAGGTATCACTAGATATGGATGGATAAGGAAGACGCTGAGAAAATGGCTTTCATTACACCGTGGGGGATGTATTGTTACAACATGATGCTGTTTGGATTAAAGAACACTAGGGCCATGACTACCATTTTCCATGATATGATACATAAGAAGATTGAGGTATATGTAGATATCATCATCAAGTCCAAGAAAGCCACTGACCACATAGAAGATTTAAGGAAGTTCTTCAACAGACTGAGAAGGTCCAACCTGAAACTAAATCTTGCCAAATGTGCATTCGAGGTTCCTATTAGAAAACTACTTGGTTTCATTGTGAGTTGCCGAGGGATAAAGCTGGATCCCTCAAAGGTCAAATCCATTCAAGAGTTGCCACCGCCAAAAAACAAGAAGGACGTGATGAGTTTCCTGGGGAGGCTCAATTACATCAGCTGGTTCATAGCTCAATCTACTGTCATCTGTGAGCCAATCTTTAAGATGCTAAAGAAGGACGTCGCTACCAAATGGACTGATGACTATCAGAAAGCCTTCGACAAAATCAAGGAGTACCTGTCAACGCTTGGTCCCGCCCGAGCCGGGGAGACCTCTATTGCTCTACCTTGCAGTGTTGGATGGAGTGTTCGGTTCTGTTCTGGGGCAACATGATGAAATGGGGAGAAAGGAGTTGGCCATCTACTATATCAGCAAGAAGTTCACCCCGTACGAGGCCCGGTATTCTTTGTTGGAACGCACCTGTTGTCTTTGACTTGGGTAGCCCAGAAGCTGAGGCACTACTTTTGTGCCTATACCACGTATCTCATATCGAGGATGGATCCCTTTAAGTAAATCTTTCAGAAGCCCATGCCCATGGGCAAGCTGGCCAAGTGGCAAATCCTGCTGAGTGAATTCGACATTGTCTACGTAACTCAGAAAGCAATCAAGGGACAGGCATTGGCAGATCATCTCGCCGAGAATCCCGTGGGCGGAGAATACGAACCCCTAAAGACGTATTTTCCTGACGAAGAGGTATCATTCATAGGAGAAGATATTGTCGAATCCTATGATGGCTGGAGAATGTTTTTCGATGGAGCAACAAATTTCAAAGGAGTTGCAATAGGAGCAGTCCTAGTATAAGAAACCGGCCAGCATTATCTAGTGTCTTCTAAACTCAGATTCCATTGCACCAACAACATGGCCGAGTACGAAGCCTGCATCTTGGGGCTCAAGATGGCCATTGACATGAACATTCAAGAATTGCTAGTGATCAGAGATTAAGACCTCCTTATACATCAGGTCCGAGAAGAATGGGTGACCAAGAACTCCAAAATACTCCCTTATATGCATCATGTACAAGAGTTGAGAAAGAGATTCACAAAGACAGAGTTCCGGCATGTTCCCAGAGTCCAGAATGAGTTTGCCGATGCATTGGCTTCTCTATCATCTAGATACGAACTTCATCGAGCTAATTCCCGTGAAGATTCAGGATCACCCAGCTTATTGTGCTCATGTCAAAGAAGAAGCAGATGGAAAACCTTGGTTTCACGATATCCAAGAATACTTAGTAAAATAAGAATACTTGGAGCTTGCCAATCCCACCCAGAAACGCACGCTTCGGAGGTTATCTATCAATTTCTTTCACAGCGGAGGAATCATGTATATTAGGACTCCTGATTTGGGATTATTAAGGTGTGTCGATGCAAAGGAAGCATCTAAATTACTAGAAGAAATCCATATTGGGACTTGCGGTCCATATATGAACGGTTTTGTCTTAGCCAAAAAGATACTCTGGGCAGGTTATTTTTGGATGACTATGGAAACAGATTGAATCCAGTATGTCCGAAAGTGCCATCGCTTTCAGATACATGCAGACATGATGGGGTGCCCCTAAACGAGCTTACTGCAACAAGCTCGCCATGGTCGTTCAATGCTTGGGGAATGGATGTTATTGGACCTATCGAGCCTGCCGCATCAAACGGGCACAGATTCATTCTAGTGGAAATTAATTATTTCACCAAATGGGTTGAAGCAGCATCGTACAAAGCAGTGACAAAGAATGTCATGGCAGACTTTGTCCGCGACCGCACTGTTTGTCGATTCGGGATTCCAGAATCGATCATCACTGATAATGGTTCCAATCTCAATAGTTATTTGATGAAGTCCATGTGTGAAAATTTCAACACCAAACACAATAATTCTACAGCTTACAGACCTCAGATGAATGGAGCCGTAGAAGCTCCCAATAAGAATATCAAGAAGATACTAAGGAAAATGATAGAAAAGCATAAGCAATGGCATGAGAAGTTATCATTTGCTTTGTTGGGATACCGCACCACAGTTCGCACATTAATTGGGGCAACTCCCTATATGCTGGTTTATGGTACAAAGTCGGTCATTTCCGCCGAGGTAGAAATTCCTTCCTTGAGGATCATATAGGAAGCAGAACTCGATGACGCAGAATGGGTAAAGAGCCGCTACGAGCAGTTAGACCTTATATATGGAAGAAGAATGAGCGCAATTTGTCATGGTCAGCTTTACCAGAACAAAATGTACAGAGACTTCAACAAAAAAGTCAAATCGAGACAGTTTACACCGGGGCAGCTAGTGTTAAAGAAGATTTTCCCACATCAGGACGAGGCCAAAGGGAAGTTCTCTCCCAATTGGCAGGGTCCATACATAGTTCACCAAGTTCTAACAGGAGGAGCCCTCATACTCGCAGAAATGGATGGAGAAGTTTGGCCGAAGCCTATCAATTCAGATGTAGTGAAGCGATACTATGTGTAACCATTTATGATTATGATTTAATTTGAACTACGCCTGGCCTGATTGTCACGACCCAAAATCTACTAAGGGTCGTGGTGGCGCCGGACACCTCGTCAGGCCAGCCAACTAACTTATCAATTAATTACTCTTTTAATACTTTTGAAAATCTAAGGTTTTTCCTTCCATTTTTATAAATAAAAGTTCACTACTAGAATTTAAATTTAAATAATAACAATTAGTAAGAACCTGTTGTAAGCCAACCCAGAAACCCGGTGTCACAAGTACATGAACGACTACTGATAAGAGAAATAAAATACAACATCCGCCCGGAATACAGTGGACGGAAAGTAAATACAGTACATTGGAAGGAACTACTCCAGCTGCGGTTGCCTCAATGATGCAGCTCACCTAGTCCCATCGCCATCCATGCTGCTACGCCCAATAGGCTGCTAGAGGTATATGTACCTGTGCAACAAAATGCACAGAAGTGTAGTAGGAGTACGTAATCAACGTATACTCAGTTAGTGTCCCGCCTAATCCCGAAGGTGTAGAGACGAGATGGTCAACTTTGACACACTCTAATAGTCCAACGATTATTTATTCTCAATATACATATCAAATAGTGGATTTATTTTCTAACATGATTTTTATCCAGATACAGGAAATAAGTAAACACGTAATTCTTTCATAGGAAATTTTTCAAGATTGCTTTTCATTATTAACAAGATGATCTCGAGCCAGAGTGAGGCATGTAACGACTTAAATGAGTCCAGGCAACAATACAAGCATGCGCAAATCATACCGAGGCGACGGCCCGATCCAACAGAAATAAATATGCACTTGCTGAGGGTCGACGACGCGGCTATAGATGCATCTATTAATCTGTTGAAGCGTTCGGCCCGTTCCAAAATAAACACACACAAACAGACAATCAGTCAAGAAGTCAACATGGAGCAATCATCCAAGAAAGGCCAATCCTCTTTAATAATTTGAGAAAACGAAGCTCAAGTCTTTTTATAAATCCATTTATTAATTTAAATGTGATCTATTACCCCGCTCGCGAATCATCCATGCAACGCGGTCGACATAAAATAAACAATCACCCTGCTCGCGGATCATCCATGCGACGCAGGTACACATAAGATACATGCTCAAATAGTCAATTAGAATTTTATCAGGGAATAATTATCCAAATAAACCAATTCTGTGCTTAACCATTTAGGAAATGATGTTTAATCTCTTTTTAAATTCATTGACTAATCAAGGGTGATTTAAACAAACCAAGTCATCGATGGGTTCATAATTAATTCAAGTATAACATGCTGATGGGTCCTAACTACCCGGATTATAGCATAATAGTAGCTACGCACGGACTCCCGTCGCCTCGTGCGTATGTAGCCCCCACAAATAGAAGCACATAATCATTCACTTCACCTATGGGGTAAATTCCCCCTCACAAGATTAGAACTGAGACTCACCTCGCTCCGAAGATCCATAATCGGCATCCTACATTCTTTCGAAGGCTCGAACCGATGCCCAAAGCTCCAAAACTAGCCAATGGCGATACAAATCCATTAATATATTCTAAGGTACTCATTACAATCCAATTTATAACAATTTCTAACCCCGATCAAAAAGTTGACCAAAACGCCCTCGGGCCCACGTGCCCGGAATCCAAAATTTTTCGAAGATAAAGTTTACCCATGACCTTAGGAACTCCAATATATAATTTTCTATTAATTCCATAGCCAAAATGGTGGCTAAATTCCAAGAATACAATATTTCTAGGTCTTCCTCTAACCCTCAATTTTCTACCCATTTTCATATTAAAATCCATACATAATTAATGTATTTAACTCATAATAGGTAGAAATAACTTACCTTAACATTATTTATGAAGAACCTGTCTTGAATCCTCCCAAAATCGCCAAAGCCATGAGAAATGAGAGAGAAATGGCCAAAATCCGACTTTTAAAAAACAATGCTTCTGCCCCAGCTATTTCCGCTTCTGCGGAAATTTTACCACTTAAGCGGTTCCGCTTTTGTGGTCGAAAGCCGCTTCTGCGGTCCTGGGCTCAGCCCCCTTTTTCCGCTTCTGTGATCCCCTCTTCCGCAGATGCGGTCCCGCTTCTGTGGAACCTTGACCGCATCTGCGGTCCAAAATCCTTTGAACAAAACCCCTTTTACGGCTCCCCCAACCGCTTCAGCAGAAACCAACAACCAGATCCTTCAGCCTTCTTCAAAATTCCATTTTTGATCCGTTAACCACCCGGAATCCACCTGAAGCCCCCGGACCCCAACCAATCATACCAACCAATCTCATAACACATTACGGACTTGCTCGAAGCCTCAAATCACATCAAATAACGCTAAAACCATGAATTACACCCCGATTCGAGCTTTATGAACTTTGAACTTTCCAATTTCTATTTTCGATGCTTAAGCCTATCAAATCACATCCGATTGACCTCAAATTTTGCACACAAGGCATATTTGACATTACAGACCTACTCCAACTTCTGGAATCGGATTCGGACCCCGATATCAAAAAGTCAACCTCCGGTCTAATTTCCCAAAACCTTCAAATTTCTATCTTTAGCCAAATGGCTTCAAAATGACCTACGGACCTCAGAATTCACTTCCGATCGCGCTCCCAACTCCAGAATAACCATACGGAGCTATTCCCAGACTCGAAATCCCAGACGAACATCGATAACACTAAAATGCACTTCAAGCCAAACTTAAGAAATTTCTTCCAAAATGCTAACTTCCACAATAGGTGCCAAAACTCTCCCGGGTCATCCAAAACCCGATCCGAGCATACGCCCAAATCTGATATCATCATACGAACCTGCTGGAACCTTCAGATCCTGATTCCGAGGCCGTTTACTCAAATATCCAATCCTAGTTCATTCTTTCAACTTTAAGCTACTCAAATGAGAATTTTCATTTAAATTTAACTCCGATCTTCCTGAATTTAAATTTCGACCATGCGAACAAGTCACAATACCTGAAATGAAGCTGCTCATGGCCTCAGACTGTTGAACGACACGCTAGGGCTCAAAACAACCGATCGGGTTGTTACATTCTTTCCCACTTAAACATACGTTCGTCCTCGTACGTGCTGAGAACTATACCAAGGTAGCCTTAAATCACTTCTTAGCACCTCGTGCACCTCCCCGTGCTACCACAACTTAGTTGAGCACATTAGCTCGATAAGTTCTGAAGATACTCCCTTTTATTCAAGCAATTAAGCCTTAGAGCCCAATTCCAACATCCGGAATTCTTTGCCAGGCCTGTTTCCTACATACGATCACTGTATCAATCACTATACGCTGTACTCAAACCAGACTGCATAACTCTGCTAAATTCACACTTTGCATCACTTTACTCATAGGAACACAATATATTTCTGTTTGAATTAATCGAAATTCCACGGATCTGATGCTCCCATTGCATCTCATGACCTACATGGGTCTTGCTCTAACCTATACAACATCGACACAACGGAAGAGAGGTGCCAAAATTCATAACCAACTGTCGAGTCAATCAAACATCGAGTCTATACTTCTGACAAGAAACATTACCACATTCTGAGCCAAATAACGATCTTCGCTCCTTAATATACTTCATATAATTAGGTTCCACTGATCTTAAATCCCATAATCTTGTCTCACCCAGTACGACTGCTCAGGCAATAAGCCACTCCGAATGCGATCACAAGTCTCATATGACTCCACAATGTGCCAATAGGCCACCAATCCGTACACAACGCAAATGAAAATCGAACTCTGGAAGGAATTACCTAACCCCCGCACTAGTACGAACTTTCTTTTAAAGATAGGAAGAGAAACACAGAAAGAAATAGGATGTAGAAAACTAAACTCGACATCATACTATTGCGGCACACAACCCAATCCAAATAACATACCCATGGCGGCGTGCCACCCGATCCACACTTAGATCTCATATAAGGAGATTACACTTCGAGCTAAATCTGCTCGTTATAATAAAAATATCGAATTTCGATCGTAAGCACGCTAAGTGCATAATACCATCCCTGAGAAAACACATAGCGCTATAGGCTACAAAACTCAAGCACAATTGAGGTGCGATACAAAATCTAAATCTCCAGAGCCATCCTGCTCACCTAACATCATCACAATGCGGAACCTCAACACATACACAATTTCTCAGGCCGTCTCAAAACTCACACGACGCAATGTATCACTTCATGAAATATCTGACAACGAGATGACACCCCGACTACTCCATAAGGAGCGCATTACTGAAATGAATATAGTTGGCCTGCCATAAAGCCCAAATTCACATTTAAATCTATCCACCGACCTCAAGTCAATCCTGAACATATCAAATTAAGCCAATGACCTTTCAAAGGTCCATACTAATATTTCCTTCTTCTCATAACACACGAGAACAACCGTCATAACCGGAGCAAACCTCCTTGGTTCATAACCCAATAAACAAGGTGCCCTCCAGGCATAAATTTTCAAGGCAATGATATTACCCAAATTCCTCATACTTGATTTAAATCTTTAGTCAAACAAGTGGCTACATGCCACATTGGTACAATCTTCCCGTGGAACACGTTCCCACAATCTTCCGAAATAAATAACGGGTCCGCACATCTAAATCACCGGACGCACTAACGTTGAAATGCGATCAAGAATCCTTAACTAGGATGCAAAGCCTCTTTCACAACACATCGCTCCCAGGGGACACTGAATACCCTACCAACTTACTTTAATCATTCAACCCTTTCCTTGCTTATCCGAGCCCGTGACATCCTTGTCGACACTGAACTGCAACCTTGATCCTCACTTCGTATTTCCATGCTACTCACTGCACCCAACGTGCCAACATACGATAGAACATGATTTTTCATCATAACTCCAAAATCATTAATATTTTAACACTTCAGCATATACGAACTTTCCATTTAACTCACTTCAGAAGAATCATAGCAATATACAGGTAATTTTCCATAACCATAGAATGTGCAAATCTGCAAGTAGTGGTCCAAGCCACCATAGCCCTTCCGGAATCTGCTTCCACATAACAAGCCACAACAGAAGAATGCCCCTGATAAATCATCAATCACGGCAGCCGACATGCCTCACACATACCCTCACAATTTATACACGTAACTTAATCTCGCGGACCAAACTGATTACTGGCCCAATATGCCAATTCAACTATGGCTAGTCAATTTACCTTCTTCTAATACCTCCTTGCTTGCCTTAAAAATAAGACTAACTCCATTCAACATATAACATACTCCATCTACACTCACCCCGAGTGTCCTTGAATCACGAGACCAGCCTGTCTCAAATCCCTCGAACTATTTCATATCTTTCAGATGCTACACCACAAGTCAAAATTTCATAGAACATTTAGTGCCTCTTCCCATAAACTGCTACAAAGCTTGATTCTTAACTGTACTTATAGGATCGAAATCATCGGGCAACACACTTTATCTTTTGAGTTCCACTAGGACCGTTGCTGAGAGCCACCCGCTCTGACTTGGTCCCGAATTTAATTCACTCCATAAATCTTATAACACACGAATACCCTCTCGGTGAAGCACCTGACGAAATTGCTTTCTCTGCAACCTGTATCCCTACAAGGCATCAATCCTGAACCTCTTTCCTAGTCCGAACATGAGCCCATAAGGCCAACCATCGCATGCCTCCAACAACTCATTTGCTCGAATTACCACCTATGGTTTTTTCTTGTAGCTGAATTAACCCATCAATGTGCTAATAACCAGAAATCACGCAAGTAGTTAATCTTACAGCCCAATCATAAGTGGTGGGACTCTCCCACTTAGCTTGAAGTCATCATTCCACCATTCTTGAGTTCGCCCAACCTTTTTACCTCTTATTGACATAACCTCGCGACATAAGTTATCAAAATTTCTCTGAATCTTCCTATGAATCCCCGTTTTTCATATTCTGAATCGTTAACCACATTCGCACGACCGATCTCTTTGTTGAACAACCAATATAATTCCTTGCAGAAGCTTCGCCAACCACGCGACCGCTAATCTGCTCACGGGGAATAACCCATCTAGGGGAATCACCTCCCGACATCTTCCCACGCCGCTGCACGGGGTACATTCACTATGACACCAATAGCCCATCCTGAGTCCGAGCTCACCTTCCAGTTGCACAAGTCCATTCGCCCCTCGCAGAAACCAATTAAATGTGCGGCAACATCCTTCCCAATTCAGGGTTATGCTTTACCCTCCTCCATTTTAAGTAGCTCATTTCCGCCATATCAATCTTCTGCCGCATAATAGCCCATACTTCATATCATACCCACATGCTTCAATCAACAATCATTAAAATCCGCAATTCGATCCAAACTCTCTTTAAGGCGCGTAGTATTCCTACTACCAAGCCCATATGCATACCCGTCACTCACCCACTTTGGCATAAATCATCTCCTTAATCAGCCACTCGACCTTGCTCCTCATACTTGGCCTTCTAGAAATTTTAAACACTGCCTGTCACATCCCACATGTCCTTCCTCATACTTTGCTACTCAATTATTTCCTTAATTAAAATCTATCTTCGTGGCACTTGAATCCACCATTGCTGCTAACTTTAAACCTTTCCAAAGGTTATCTTTATCGAGCTGTCAACGTTAGAAATTCTGATTCGATCTGGAACCACCGCATCACGCGATATCTGACAGTTGTACCACCAATATTATTTCATAATATCCTGCCATAAAGGCGGATTGTAGCAGATTACAACACCGACAAACTTAGTACGTTCAATCAGGACCACGACACCCTCTCATAAAAGAAAGCTCAACCATGCTTGCAAATACCAAGCCTCATTACTTCCACCAGCCCACACTCGACCATTCTTAGTCCGACTGTCTTTTCCCTTGTCGGGAATACAATACCGAATCCCTTTGATTACACACTGAGTAAACCTCCCTTCAATTTATTCACTACCCATACACGTGGGCAACCACCCTACCATCACAACAACATTGCGGAATAATCGCTCATAAGTATCATGGCAACCTATGCCTAGCCTCAAGGCTCTTAGAAGTTCTGTTACTGAGCTGAAACAATATAATATCCTTCCATAATGCGACTATAATAGTCCAATCAACTATACCAGGAAAAATCATCCCGCACCACATTTGTAGTGCCATTTCAATCCTTCAATTTTCAATTTATAGAAAGCGCTCGTGTCGCGTAAGATTGAGTGGGAAGGAATCAAAGGCATAAGCCTCAAAGGAAATTGAACCGCACGATAAGGGAATCGAGAAGGGAAGCACTCCTAACAGTCCTGCAGCCTCCTGAGGATAAGTACAGACGTCTCTGTACCGATCCGTGAGACTATACTAGACTTGCTCATGACTCGTGAGACCGACGGGAATCTAGTGCTCTGATACCATGTTGTCATGACCTAAAAGCCACTAAGGGTCGTGGTGGCGCTGGACACCTCTGTCAGGCCAGCCAACTAACTTATCAATTAATTCCTCTTTTAATACTTTTGAAAATCTAAGGTTTTTCCTTCCATTTTTATAAATAAAAGTTCACTACTAGAATTCAAATTTAAATAATAACAATTAGTACAAACCCGTTGTAAACCATCCCAGAAACCCGGTGTCACAAGTACACGAGCGACTACTGATAAGAGAAATAAAATACAATGTCCGCCCGGAATATAGTGGACGGAAAGTAAATACAGTACATTGGAAGGAACTACTCCAGCTGCGGTCGCCTCAATGATGCAGCTCACCTAGTCCCAGCGTCATCCATGCTGCTACGCCCAATAGGCTGCTAGAGGTATATATACCTGTGCAACAAAATGCACAGAAGTGTAGTATGAGTATGTAATCAACATGTACTCAGTGAGTGTCTCGCCTAATCCCGAAGGGGTAGAGATCAGATGGTCAACTTTGACACACTCTAATGGTCCAACAGTTATTTATTCATAATATACATATCAAACAGTGGATTTATTTTCTAACATGATTTTTATCCATATAGGGGAAACAAGTAAACATGTAATTCTTTCATAGTAAATTTTCCAAGATTTCTTTTCATTATTAACAAGATGATCTCGAGCCAGAGTGAGGCATGTAACGACTTAAATGAGTCCAGGCAGCAATACAAGCATGCGCAAATCATACCGAGGCGACGGCCTGATCCAACAGAAATAAATGTGCACTTGCCGAGGGTCGACGATGCGCCTATAGATGCATCTATTAATTTGCCGAGGCGTTCGGCCCGTTCCAAAATAAACACACACAGACAAAAAATCAGTCAAGAAGTTAACAGGGAGCAATCATCCAAGAAAGGCCAATCCTCTTTAATAATTTGAGAAAATGAAGCTTAAGTCTTTTTAGAAATCCATTTATTAATTTAAATGTGATCTATAACCCCGCTCGTGAATCATCCATGCGACATGGTCGACATAAAATAAACAATCACCCTGCTCACGTATCATCCATGCGATGCAGGAACACATAAGATACATGCTCAGATAGTCAATTAGAATTTTATCAGGGAATAATTATCCAAATAAACCAATTCTATGCTTAACGATTTAGGAAATTATGTTTAATCTCTTTTTAAATTCGTTTACTAATCAAGGGTGATTTAAACAATCCAAGTCATCGATGGGTTCATAATTAATTCAAGTATAACATGCTGATGGGTCCTAACTATCCGGACAATAGCATAATAGTAGCTACGCACGGACTCTCGTCACCTCGTGCGTACGTAGCCCCCACAAATAGGAGAACATAATCATTCACTTCACCTATGGGGTAAATTCCCCCTCACAAGATTAGAACGGAGACTCACCTCGCTCCGAAGATCCATAATCGGCATTCTACATTCTTCCGAAGGCTCGAACCGATGCCCAAATCTCCAAAACTAGCCAATGTCGATACACATCCATTAATATATGCTAAGGTACTCGTTACAATCCAATTTATAACAATTTCTAAGCACAATCAAAAAGTTGACTAAAACGCCCTCATGGCCCACGTTCCCGGAATCCAAAATTTTTCGAAGATAAAGTTTACCCATGACCTTAGGAACTCAAATATATAATTTTCTCTTAATTCCAAAACCGAAATCGTGGCTAAATTCCAAGAACACAATATTTCTAGGTCTTCCTCTAACCCTCAATTTTCTACCCATTTTCATACTAAAATCCATACATAATTAATGTATTTAACTCATAATAGGTAGAAATAACTTACCTTAACATTGTTGATGAAGAACCTCTCTTGAATCCTCCCAAAATTGCCAAAGCCATGAGAAATGAGAGAGAAATGGCCAAAATCCGACTTTTAAAACAATGCTTCTTCCCCAGCTATTTCCGCTTCTGCGGAAATTTTACCGCTTAAGCGGTTCCGCTTTTGTGGTCGTAAGCCGCTTCTGCGGTCCTTTTTCTGCTTCTGCGATCCCCTCTTCCGCAGATGCGGTCCCGCTTCTGCGGAACCTTGACCGCATTTGCGGTCCAAAATCATTCGAACAAAACCGCTTCTGCGGCTCCCCCAACCACTTCTGCGGGGCCACTTCTGCGGTCCTATTTCCACAGAAGCGAAAACACCAGCAACCAAATCCTTCAGCCTTCTTCAAAATTCCATTTTTGATCCGTTAACCACCCGGAATCCACCCGAGGCCCCCGGGAACGCAACCAATCATACCAACCAATCCCATAACACATTACGGACTTGCTCGAAGCCTCAAATCACGTCAAACAATGCTAAAACCATGAATTACACCCCGATTCGAGCTTTATGAACTTTGAACTTTCCAACTTCTATTTCCGATGCTTAAGCCTATCAAATCACGTCCGATTGACCTCAAATTTTTCACACAAGTCATATTTGACATTATAGACCTACTCCAACTTCCGAAATCAGATTCCGACCCCGATATCAAAAAGTCAACCTCTGGTCAAACTTCCCAAAACCTTCAAATTTCTATCTTTAGCCAAATGCCTTCAAAATGACCTACGGACCTCCGAATTCACTTCCGATCACGCTCCTAACTCCAAAATCACCATACGGAGCGATTACCAGACTCGAAATCCCAAACGAACATCGATAACACTGAAATGCACTTCAAGCCAAACTTAAGAAATTTCTTCCAAAATGCTAACTTCCACAATATGCGCCAAAATGCTCCCGGGTCATCCAAAACCCGATCCGGGCATACGCCTAAGTCCGATATCATCATATGAACCTGCTGGAACCTTTAGATCCCGATTCTGAGGCCGTTTACTCAAAGATCCAATCCTAGTTAATTCTTTCAACTTTAAGCTGCTCAAATGAGAATTTTCATTTAAATTTAACTCCGATCTTCCCGAATTTAAATTCCGACCATGCGAACAAGTCACAATACCTGAAATAAAGCTGCTCATGGCCTCAAACTGTTGAATGACGCACTAGGGCTCAAAATGACCGGTCGGGTTGTTACACTGATTCCCATTTAAGAGAGGATACGTAGGCAGCCTTATGGGTTCGGTCACAATTCAATAAAATTTTCATTTCCACCGCTATTGGAAATTGGGGCAGATCCTCAAAATTCTAAAGTTGATTTCAGCCATTTATTGCACGTAGCCGTCAAAAGTACCAGCCCAGTAAACTGGAGTCAAATTTTGAGGAAGACCCTCAAAATTCCAGAGCGAGAGAGGTTGCAATGTCTTGAACCGCGACGCAGTTGTCGGTTCATCTAAAGAAAACTATTTTCAATTATGTATTTGTGTTACATTTTTACTAAATCATGCATGTCTAGTATCAAAATCGTTTTGTTTAGCAACGCTACCCCAATGATACACAACATAAATGAAAACAGAGCCAAGCAGGATGAGCAAAGTCCACGGGGATACGAACTAACCTTCCCCCTCTACAAAACTCATGATTTTTCTTTGGACGCAGGCACCCAAGTCACAAATCATCGAGTACATTTATACGCTCATACTTTTTAGGAATCCAACTTTCAAAACCATCACACCTACTCACAATTGTTATCCGTACATGATATCCCCAGCAGCCACAATATCGCAATTAGCTATCAAGCTATCAGCTAAGAGATTTTATTACTATTCGCCTTTTATTTCTCTGCATTGCATAAGGCTACCTTTCTGCCTTCCGAGACTAAGCTCTGTCTCCATCTGCATTTTTTGCATTGTGTAAGGTTACCTTTCTACCTTCCGAGGTTAAGATCTACCTCCATTTGCATTTCTTACATTGCATAAGGCTACCTTTCTGTCTTCTGAGACTAAGCTCTGTCTCCATCTGCATTTTCTGCATTGTATAACGCTACCTTTCTTCCTTCTGAGGTTAAGCTCTACCTCTATCTGCATTTCTTACATTGTATAAGGCTACTTTTCTGCCTTCCGAGGTTAAGCTCTACCTCCATCTGCATGGATGAAAGATCGCCACTTTTACTTACATTTGTATGGCTGAAATATCGCCACCTTTTACATCTTGCGCTGGCTGAAAGATCGCACCCTTTATTTACATTTTCGCATCGGCTTAAAAATCGCCACCTTTTGCATTTCATGGGCTGAAAGATCGCCACCTTTTGCACTTCACGGTCTGAAAGATCGCCACCTTTCGCATTTCATGGGCTAAAAGATTTCCAAATTGTCCAAAGGCGTCATTGTTTAGAGGCACCATTTTCATAGCCCGAGAACGCCATGCCATGGCCTGAGGACCCCATTTTATCTCTTGCATATCATTATTTAAAGGCATTATAGTTCGAAGGCGTCATTTTCATAGCCCGAGAACATCATTTCATAGCCTGCGAATCCTTTATTATGCACTTCATGGCCCAGGACATCATGGTCTGAGGACGTCATCCTAACCGTCCAAAAGACAACATTCATGGTCCAACGGGAACTTGCATCACATTTAAATTTATACAATATATATATATATATATATATATATATATATATATGTTCGCATTGCTCATTT